>PISX010003920.1:0-129167 GCA_004024625.1 Mellivora capensis
ACATGAACAGACATTTCTGCAAAGAAGACATCCAGATGGCCAACAGACACATGAAAAAGTGCTCCACATCACTTGGCATCAGGGAAATACAAATCAAAACCACAATGAGATATCACCTCACACCAGTCAGAATGGCTAAAATTAACAAGTCAGGAAATGACAGATGCTGGCGAGGATGCGGAGAAAGGGGAACCCTCCTGCACTGTTGGTGGGAATGCAAGCTGGTGCAATCGCTCTGGAAAACAGCATGGAGGTTCCTCAAAAAGTTGAAAATAGAACTACCCTATGACCCAGCAATTGCACTACTGGGTATTTACCCTAAAGATACAAACGTAGTGATCCGAAGGTGCACGTGCACCTGAATGTTTATAGCAGCAATGTCTACCATAGCCAAACTGTGGAAAGAACCTAGATGTCCATCAACAGATGAATGGATAAAGAAGATGTATATATACACAATGGAATACTATGCAGCCATCAAAAGAAATGAAATCTTGCCATTTGCAATGACGTGGATGGAACTAGAGGGTATCATGCTAAGTGAAATAAGTCAATCGGAGAAAGACAACTATCATATGATCTCCCTGATGTGAGGAAGTGGAGATGCAACATGGGGGTTTGGGGGGTAGGAAAAGAAGAAAAGAAACAAGACGGGATCGGGAGGGAGACAAACCATAAGTGACTCTTAATCTCACAAAACAAACTGAGGGTTGCTGGGGGTCGGGGGTCGGGAGAGGGGGGTAGGGTAATGGACATTGGGGAGGGTATGTGCTATGGTTAGTGCTGTGAAGTGTGTAAACCTGGCGATTCACAGACATGTACCCCTGGGGATAAAAATACATTATATGTTTATAAAAAATTTAAAAAAATAATGTAGCCAGGCAAAACATGTCATTTGAATATCCAAATCTGTGTTTACCAAAATATTTGCATAATTTGTGAAGTAAGGTACCAAGAGCTTCTACCCTAAAAAAGTGGGTGAATTCAAGAATAAAGTCAAATGCCATATTTTAAAAAACAAACAAGAAAACAAACCTGGGTGAAATATTCCCTCACATTTGTTTTGGATTAGCTCAAATTTATTTCGAAGACTTTACCAATAATTTTCTATATCACAGATGTCTTCATAGAGAACAGATAACAAAGACCTTATTCACTATTACGTACCAACCTACACATGACAATAAAAATACAAATGATAGTAATGGAAAGGAAATGGTACAAGTCAGTCTTCTATGTTCTCTCTGCCCTGTGATTTTTCAAAAGTAAAACATGGATACTAGTTATTTCTTTGTTTTCCTGGTGTAAGCTCCCTGGACAGGTACATACTTTTTGAGTACTCCTATTTCCTTTAGTGTACTTGTAAGTGCATTGTCTGTTTTTCTGTGATCTCTCAGAGGGCAAGAGGTATTAGTTGTTTTTTTTTTTTTAAGATTGATTGATTGATTTGAGAGAAAGAGCGCAGGCCCACGACAGGAGAGAATGCAAGTATGGCAGGGGGAGTGGCAGACAGAGGGAGAAGCAGGGTCCTCGCTGAGCAGGGAGCCCAATGTGGAGCTTAATCCCAGGACCCTGAGATTATGACCTGAGCTAAAGGCAAATGCTTAACCGCCTGAACCACTCAGGCACCCCAAGAGCTATTATTTCTTAAATTTAGCATTAAATGAGGATAGGAAGCATACCAGCTACATATTTCTTCAGTTTTATTTATTCTTACTTTGATAGAAGCCTATGGC
Organism: Mellivora capensis; assembly: GCA_004024625.1. NCBI lineage: Eukaryota > Metazoa > Chordata > Mammalia > Carnivora > Mustelidae > Mellivora > Mellivora capensis. The sequence continues at coordinate 1,737 of PISX010003920.1, forward strand.
TCCTCCTGCACAAGTAAGAGAAACCAGAAGTTTACTCTTGAGTTATTTGTGCTGAGCTAATTAAAAGTGAGTTTTTCCAGGAAGGTATTTGTTCTTTCACCTTTTTTTAAAAAAAGATTTTATTTATTTATTTGAGGGAGAGCAAGAGAGCACACTTGGGGGAGGAGCAGAGGCAGAGGCAGACTCCCTGCTGAGCAGGGAGTCCGATGTGGGGCTCTATCCCATGGCCCTGACTCAGATCATGACCTGAGCTGAAGGCAGACACTTAACCAACTGAGCCACCCAGGCACCCCTAGTTCTTTCACCTTTAGAAGAAAAACCAGCACGTGATGCTAAGAATGAATGCAGAGAGTCATTGGAGAGTGCTTTTATGGTTGCCACAAGTAAAACTTCGAGAAAAGATGAAAATTGACAACAGTATAAAATGCCAGGAAGAATCGGGCAAGACAAGTTAAGAAGTGATCATTCAATCTAACAATTGGTAGATCATCAAGCAATTTCAATAAAGTTATGGAGTCAAAATCCAGTTTCTAGTAAGTTGGGAAGTGAATGGGAGGTGAAGAAAAGAAGCAAAGCATAGACTCAAGGTTCTTGGCTGTGGAGGAAAGTTTGGGCACCAGGAAGATAGAAGTTACTGAAGGAGAATGGGAGAAAGTCTTCAGAAACTAGTACAGACAAGTGGGTCTCAGTACTGAGAAGGAAGAACTAATGGAGAACAAGAGGTTGAAGATAATAAGAGAAAAATGGAAGTCCCTAAAGAGATGAAGAAGCTAGCACATGATGGGAGCAGGGATACCCCTTCCTCTGAAGCAGGGGGAAGGAAGCAAGTACAAGTACAGTGCTGTTAAGTAAGTGAGTGAGAAGGCAAGAAGTTAAAGCAGTTGGTGACTTTGGGAAACAAAGAGAAAGTCAGGAGAGCTCCCTTAAGGGCTTAAAGCAAATTGTGAAAGCCCAAAATGGGCATAATATTATATATTCCCACATAATACCGTGGGAAGTAGGAGAAGGAGCAAATGTTTCCTGAGAAGTGTTGTTCTTTGCTTCTGAGGGCTCAACTGAGGTAAGAGACCATACAATTTATACAACTTTTTAAAAGTATTTATTTTATGAGAGAAGAGCTCAAGTGTGCACACATGTGACCGGGGGAGGAGCAGAGGGAGAGGGAGAGAGAGTCTCAAGCAGACTCCCTGCTGAGTGCAGAGACTGATACGGGGCTTGATCTCACGAACCTGAGATCACAACCTGAGTGGAAACCAAGAGTCAGATGGTTAACCATCTGGACCACCCAGGCACTCCCGAGAGCAGGAGAATATACCAAGTAAGAGTTTGCCAGGCTGTTCTTCTCATAGTCTCCATACATATTCTTCTTCTTGTATTTCCTATTCCTTCCTTCTTGTATTTCCTATTCCTTCCTTCCTTCCTTCCTTCCTTCCTTTCTTTCTTTCTTTCTTTCTTTCTTTCTTTCTTTCTTTCTTTTTAGATTTTATTTTTAAGTGATCCCTACACCCAAAGTAGAGCTCAAACTTACAACCCCGAGATCAAGAGTTGCACTCTCCACTGACTGACCTAACAAGGTGCTCCTTGTATTTCCCATTCTGATTAATGTCAGCTACTCCAGCTAGTCTCCCTGTCCTGAATCCAGTCAGTTGGAACTTTTACATATCTCCCATTTTCCTCTTCATATTCCCATCATTGCCTTCCTTGTTTAGTTAGGCCTTTCCCTTCGCATGAATTATCATTGCAGCGTCCCAAATATTCAGGTGTCGTTCTTGATTGATCCTCTGCCAACAGAGTGTTTTAAAGAAAAAAAAAAATGAGAGGCACCTAGGTGACTCAGTGGGTTAAGCCTCTGCCTTCAGCTCGGGTCATGGTCCCAGGGTCCTGGGATCTAGCCCCGCATTGGGCTCTCTGCTCAGCGGGGACCCTGCTTCCTCCTCTCTCTCTGCCTGCCTCTCTGCCTACTTGTGATCTCTGTCTGTCAAATAAATAAATAAAATCTTTAAAGAAAAAAAATCAGTCTGGTGTTAGGTGGTTGTGAGAGAGAGGAGGGGGCGCTGAGGATAACCCTTTGGCATTTGAATGAACCTTGACATAGAATGGAAGAAGAGCAATCCAATACATGTGTAGGGAAGAATGTTACACATGCATTTATTCATTTGGCCACAACTTTTGAGCATCTGCTGTGTGCCAGGCACTCTTCCAGATGCTGGATATATGACATGAACAACAACAAAAAGACATAGAACTTACTTTCTCAGGGTGAGGGGATTCAAAATAATAAGTACAAGCCAACAAATATGATATTAGGTGCTGATAAGATCTTGTAAAAGTAGAGAAGGCAGGGAGGGAAAGGATGGTAAGGGAGGCTAGGATAGTCAGAGAAAGACTCAAGATTGATGACATTTGAACAGAAGCTATGTAGTAAAAATAAGATGACAAATTGCTAAATGAGTATCAAAACAGAAAGGATTACTTCCAGCAAATGAGATGGTATTCGTGCTGGCCTTCATCGGAAGTTTATGGGTAAAGATTCCTGAAAAGGGTCAATCCAGATAAAAGTAAGGGTGTGCACCAAAACTAGGAAGTCCATACTACATTCAGAAAATAACCAGTTAATTATTATATAATAGATATAAGTAGGGTCAGAATGTGTCAGTATTTGAATGCCATATTACTATCTGGACTTATTCTCTACTCTTAGGGAGTCACCAAAAATTTATGAGCAGGAGTGTGACATGTTCAGAAGTGTGCTTTAAAAAAAAAACACCTTTTATGAATGGATTGGATAAGGAAAAAACACCAGTTTGAAACCTATTGTAGTAGCCCAAATGAAAGGTAATGAGACACAGAGTAGAAATAAATAGAATATCTTATAGAATATATATTTAAGAGCCAGTATGAAAATAAGATCACCATGGTTTTGTTTTGCTTTTTTAAAATGTAAGGCCCAAAAGAGAGGCAAAAATACTGAGTTCATATGTCTGGGAAGATCTTTTTTTTTTTTTTTTTTTAATGTCTGGGAAGATCTTGATGTAACTAACAGAGAAAAATCACAAGACAGAAACAAGTAAATTAGGAGACATCAAGTGACACCGGTGCGAAGTCCCAGCTTTTCCACAGCGGTGGCTGCAGCTCTGAGATGAAGTGCCTTTCCCCTACCCCTACACCTTGCTCTTATGGAAAGATGAGACTACAATTGATTTTGAACTATCTTAATATGATTAAAGACAGTCTTTCACAAATTTCAGGAAAAGGAAGTAGTGTCTGCTATCTGACAAAAATAGTAGCATTATATACATAATTCTCCGTAGAAACTGAACCACAGGTCCTATCTTGGCTCTAGGCCACCAGGTCATTGAAGAAGAAACTATTCTCTTAGAAAATTCACCTTGATATAAGCTTGTAAATTGCAACATATAATAATTCTGTGATCCTTTCCATAATTATGCATCGCGTGCCTGCATAATTTTTCGTGAAAAGAAATTGGTTGAGCAAGCTTAAACTGGGTGTTCCCAGAACTAGTGCGTTCTGACCCCGAACAGCACGCTGCCAGTACGGAGATGGCCTGGGCTGCAAGTGGTTTACATCCTCCCCCGGAGAAGCTGTGTGCAGAAGTAAAACTACACTTCCCGACGATCTCTGCGTGGTTAGGCCCTTAGCGAGAAAGGGCGGGGAATGCGGGGGGGGGGGGGCGTGTCTCTCTGTGAATAGCCTTCCTATTGGTGCGCAATCCAAAGGGTCGTGTAAACTCGTGGACGATTGGACAGATTCGTGCACGCTCAGTGGCGCCGCTTCGCTACCGGATTTAAGTTTTGTTTTTCGGTTGGGGTCTCTGACGCGAAGGCTTAGTGTGGCGTGAGTACAGAGTTTTGGGTTTAGGATGCTGGGATTGGGGTATGGGGCCATAGACTAAAAAAACGTAGTGAGGGAGATGTAGGTGCGGGGACCGGAAGAGGGAAGTTAGGACGTGCAAAGTAAAAGGTTTCAGGGGAGTGTTGGAGGATTGGGGAGCCATAGCAAGAGGGAGTCAACAGCGGGATGAAATGTAAAACGGGGTGTAAAATTTGGAGGTCCTGGAAATGCGTTCCAATATTCCCTCATTCCAGGATAGTCTAAGCCCTCAATTTCCTCATTTGTAGAACTAAGGAATAATAAAAAATACTTGACAGAGTTGTTGTGGGGTTGTATAATTGAAAATTCAAGTCAGAATATTGAAAGAAATCATTTGTTCATTCAATGATAATTATTACTCTGCCAGGTAGTGTTTTAGATAATGAGGTAGTCATAAACGCAGTGGGAATAATGATGTTCCCACAGAAGTGGTTAGAGGAAGTAGAAAAGAAAGTTGAAGACAGAACCTTTTGAATCAAGGGAGAAAAATTATTGGTAAAAATAGTAATGATCTCCATTTATTGAGCACTTGCGTGTCAGACACTGTGCTCAGCCCTTTCATTCATTATTTCATCTAATCCTTACACCAACCTATGATAAATGCTATTCTCCTTCTCTTTTAATAAGTATCTCGAGTGTAGAGAGGTGAAGTAACTTGCCTTGTCACACAGCTAATCAGGGACAGAGCTTTGACTGAAACCCAAGCCTGTTAGATTTCAGAGCCCAAGCTCTGAACTACAATATTTTTTAAAAGATGATCAATACTGTCAAAGTAAGCATATAAATCAAGGAGTGACTTGCTGGGTGGAGGATGGGAAACCAAGAAAGCAGCTGAATTCTTCATTTGGGTGTCTAATGACCAAGAAAATAACTTCAATTCAGATGTTGTAGTAGGCGTTGGTGGTATAGTGGTGAGCATAGCTGCCTTCCAGATGTTGTAGAATTCAGACTGTGAGAGATTATAAAACTAAATGAGATATGAATGTAGACACCGTTTTTGTTGATGTGCTGTAGTCACAGGCAAGAGAAGGAGTGAGGACAGTCTCTATGAGGAAGAAGAAAAGTTACAGGTTCTTAGAAGGCTCTTTAAAAGTTCCAAGATATTCTGCAGTGCCTGGCACCTGGCTGGCTCAGTTGGTAGAGCATGCAACTCTCTCTCTCTCTCTCTCTCTCTCTTTTTTTTTAAGATTTATTTATTTATTTATTTGAGAGAGAGAGCATGCACAAGCAGTAGGAGAGGGAGAGAGAGAGAATCCTTGAGCAGACTCACCATGGAGCATGGAGCCTGACACGGGGCTCAATCCCAGGACCCTGAGATCATGACCCAAGCCAAAACCAAGAGTTGGTTGGCTCTTGGTTTTGGCTTGAGCCAAACCAACCAATTGATCCACCCAGGGGCCTGAGCATTCGACTCGTGATCTTGGGGCCTTGAGTTTGAACCCCACATTGGGCGTAAAGATTACTTTAAAAACAAACAAATGACTCAAAAAATTATTTTTTTTTTAAATGTTCCAAGGGCGCCTGGGTGGCTCAGTCGGTTAAGCATCTGCCTTCAGCTCAGGTCATGATTCCAGGGTGCTGGGATCGAGTCCCACTTCAGGCTCCCTTCTCAGTGGAGAGCCTGCTTCTCCCTCTCCCTCTGCTGCTGCTCTTCCTACTTGTGCTCTCTCTCTGTCAAATAAATAAAATCTTTAAAAAAAAAAAGTTCCAAGTTACTCTTAAATAGTTGTAGAACAGTGACATTCATCTTTAAGATGTCACCTGTATTTATAAAATGGAATATTATTTAGCCATATATAGGAATGAAAAACTAACATGCTACAACATGGATGAACCTTGAAAACATCATGCTAAGTGAAAGAAATCCGTCGTAGCCAGCCACAAAAGGACCACATACTATATGATCTCATTCTTATGGAAGTCCAAAATAAGGAGCTCTAAAGAAATAGAAAATAGGGCGCCTGGGTGGCTCAGTGGGTTGAGCCTCTGACTTCATTTCAGGTCATGATCTGAGGGTCCTGGGATTGAGCCCCACATTGGGCTCCCTGCTCAGCAGGAAGCCTGCTTCCCTCTATCTCTCTCTGCCTGCCTCTCTGCCAATTCGTGATCTCTCTCTCTCTCTCTCTGTCAAATAAATAAATAAAATCTTTTTTAAAAAAAGAAATAGAAAGTAGATTAGTAGTTGCTTAGGGCTTGGGGGAAGGTAGAACAGGGTTGATGGCTAAAGGATACAGGATTTCTTGAAGTGATGAAAATGTTCTATAATTGTGAGGGTTGCACATATCTGAATATACTAAAATCATTGAGTTGTATGGAATGTGAATTATATATCTCTATAAAGCTGTTAAAAAAAATGTTGTCCATAATCCTACCATACCAACCCAATTGCCATTTTTATTTTCTCGATGGTTTTTTACAAGAGACAAATTCGCCCAGTTTGAAGAAGCTTTGTGGAAGGAAGTGAGTTTAAAGGAGGAGAGTTATTATTTTAAAGGAGAGAGTGAGAAAAAGAGATGGCATGCTTGAAGGGTTGGTGGGCAGAAGGAAGCTAATGGAATGACAGAAGCAGAAACTGATTTTCCAGTTATGTCAGATGGTGATAAAGTGAAGCAGAGAAGGTAGGTAAGGGAAAGCCAGATGATCAGAGAAGACTTCGCCAAGAAGGTGACATTAGAACCCTCAAGGAGAGGGAGCAAGCCATATATAGGTAAATGGGAAAAGAACATCATAAATGAAATAGAAGGTGGAAGTCTGAGGCAAAGGTTTATCTGGTATGTTTGAAGAACAGCAGAGGCCAGTGTTGTTGGATCATTGAGCAGGGGGAGAGTCGTAGGTGAGGCCACAGAAGTCCCGGGATACCCAGATCATGTAGGACCTTGGAAGCCATTTTGAAGACTTTGGCTTTCTGACTAAAACTAAAAGTCTTAGGAGGCTTTTGAGCAGAGGAGTTTTGTGTTTTGACTTACATTTTATTTATTTTTTAATTATCAAAAAAGATTTTATTTATTTATTTGACAGAGAGACACAGTGAGAGAGGGAACACAAGCAGGGGAAGTGGGAGAGGGAGAAGCAGGCTTCCCGCTGAACAGGGAGCCCAACGTGGGACTCCATCTCAAGACCCTGGGATCATGACCTGAGCCACAGGCAGATGCTTAAGTGACTGAGCCACCCAGGCCTCTCTTGACTTAACATTTTAGATAATCACTCTAAGTGCTGTGTTGAAAATAGACTGCAAGGGTGCGCCTGGGTGGCTCACTGGGTTAAAGCCTCTGCTTTCGGCTCGGGTCATGATCTCAGGGTCCTGGAATCGAGCCCTGCATCGGGCTCTCTGCTCAGCAGGGAGCCTGCTTCCTTCCTCTCTCTCTGCCTGCCTCTCTGCCCACTTGTGATCTCTGTCAAATAAATAAATTTTAAAAAATCTTTAAAAAAAGAAAATAGACTGCAGGGGCTGAATTTGAAAGTGGAAGCAAAGAGACCCGAGAAAGAGGCAATTTTAGTCCTCCAAGCAAGAGATTGTAGTGGGTTGGACCAGAGCAGCATTGGCATGAGCACTTGTCTAATTCTGGATATTTTGGTGGTAGAGCCAAGGGGATTTGCTCTTGGATTGAGCATAGCATGTAGGAGAAGAGGAGTAAAATTTCTCCAAGGTTTTTGGTCATAAGCAATTGGGAAGATAGAGGTAGTAATTACTGGAATGTAGAATTCTGAGAGAAGAGCAGGTTTTGGCAGTAGGTACTTACCAGGAACTTGGTTTTGGACTTGGGAAGCTTGAGAGACCTGTAAGACATCCAAGTGGAGATAAGAATTAGGGCAATGAGATAGGTATGAGTGGAGTGGAGGCCAGAGTCAGCTCTGGAGGTAGGAATTTGAAAACCATTAGTGTGTCCATGGTATTTAAGAATGATACTTTTTTTTTTTTAAGGATTTTTTATTTATTTGTTTGAGAGAGAGTTCACGAGTTAGGGGAGGGAGGGAAAAGCAGGCTCCCCGCTAAGCAGAGAACCTGATGTGGGGTTCAATCCCAGGACTCCAGGATCATGACCTGAGTCGAAGGCAGACACTTAACTGGCTGAGCCACCCAGTTGCCCCTAAAACTGACACTTTATACAGTCACCAAGGCCCTAAGTATAGATAAAAAAGAAGAAGGCTGTGACTGAAAATTAATGACCAGTGAAGAAGAAAGAAAACCAGGAACCTCTGGTGTCCTAGAAGGCAAATGAAGAAAGGTTTTAAGGAGGAGGTGCAGAGGCATTCTGGGGTTCCAAGGGGGAAATGATCTAGAATTAACAAGAGTAATGATCTCTTCACTCTTGTTCATGAAATTCTTCTTCAAAGGACTGAAGATTATAAACAGATACATACAGATTAAAAGAGCACAAGAACAGAATATTACATCATCGTGCCCAAGATCAGAATGGGTTGACAAGCATGCTTGATAAGCCAGCATTCCCCAAAGCTAATAAAATAAACTCTCCCCTTCCGTCCCTCCTTCTCTCCTCCCTCCTCTCCCTTTCTTCTCCTCTTCTCTCCCCCTTCTCTCCTTCTCTTCTGTTCCCTCCCTGACTGTGAGGTTATCTTCCTGAAAATTTCTGTGATAAGATTATTCAAATAGAGGAACCCAAGCCCCACGTTAGCAATTGGAATGGAGATTGTAAGTGGACCTTACAAAGCTTGAAAGTAATTTTTTCTTTCTCTAAGATGAAACAATAGATAAAGTTCGCCAGATGTCAGTGGCTTTGTATTTATTTTAAATTTAGTGTAATTAAATTAATTTCCATTCACCATCCCTTGTTAGGAACTTTTCTGCATCTCCCTCCTATTTCAGCAAAAGAACTGTCAATTCGTTTTGCATTGCTGCAGACAACCTCCATGTTAAGGAGGCTTTTTTGTGTGTGCTTCTCCATCCAAACATTAGGTCATAATGATTTTATTCAAAAATAGTAATGACAAATGCCTTATGAGGATTCAAAAGTCACAGATTTTCAGGATTTGGAACCACTTTAAAGAACCCTACATGGTAGAGCATCACATTCTCACCAGCATGTGATGGTGGAAAGGGAACCTGTCTGTGTATGCTGTACTATTGTTTTTTGTTTTTGTTTTTTTGGTCTGTTCCTGACCTTTCATTCTGAATTTTTGTGTATTTGACAGGTGTGAAAAGGACAGCATGAACTTTACCCCAGTGCGTACCCCTGTCTGCAGAAAGTAAGACATTTGCCTATTTGCGAGTTGTTAAAGAATCAAGAGTTCTGTAGCCAGAAGCACAAGTTAGCTGAGAAACTGGAAAGGTTTTATTTTATTTTTTAAAAGATTTTATTTATTTATTTGTCAGAGAGAGAGAGAGAGCGAGCAAGCACAGGCAGACAGAGTGGCAGGCAGAGGCAGAGGGAGAAGCAGGCTCCCCACCGAGCAAGGAGCCCGATGTGGGACTCGATCCCAGGACACTGGGATCGTGACCTGAGCTGAAGGCAGCCGCCCAACCCACTGAGCCACCCAGGCGTCCCTGGAAAGGTTTTATTTATTTATTTATTTATTTTTTTTTTTTTTTTTAAAGATTTTTATTTATTTATTTGACAGAGAGAGATCACAGTAGACAGAGAGGCAGGCAGAGAGAGAGAGAGGGAAGCAGGCTCTCTGCTGAGCAGAGAGCCCGATGCGGGACTCGATCCCAGGACCCTGAGATCATGACCTGAGCCGAAGGCAGCGGCTTAACCCACTGAGCCACCCAGGCGCCCCGCTGGAAAGGTTTTAGAAGCATGTTTCCAACCTCTGGATTTGAACTATATTACATGTCATTTATCTATTCTTATTAAGTTCCATTAGGATTCAAAACTGGGACATATGAAATGTTGATATCCGACTCCGGGCAGTTTGAACGGGCCTGGTATAGTACCCATAGATCCTGGATTACAGAGGAAACAACCAGCATGCATAAGCAGAGGCCTTTTAATTCTGGTTCTGCCCTCAGCTTCCTGAGCAACAGGTGTCCTCATCCTTATCCTCTTCGTCACAACTCTCCACTGCAAAATCTCGGCAGGACCTCTTAGTTCATCCACTGGTCTATTTCCCAGAGTACTTACAAGGCAACTCCCTTTGAAGACATGAAACATTAAGTAAAAGAACATTTCTGTCACGAGCTTTTAGTGACTGAGAAAATACTAGGATTTTTTTTTTCCCTTCATGCTAGCCAAAAGTGAATTTTAATATCTCTTCTATACACACTTATTAAAGGTGCTGACCGTCTCCATTGTTAACTACAGCTTTGGGCAGCTTTGGGAATCCAGTATAAAGTTTCTGCAGGGAGTTAGCCAAAGTGGATTAATTTTCACAGGGTTTTTCCACTTCCACACCATTTATTTTCTGACTTGGCATTGTTTCAGCTGAACGCTCTTGTTTGCTAAAAACAAATAGAACTTCTTGCCTAGCCTTTCATTAGCCTTTGGTCTTGTCTAGTCTTGGTCTGTGTACTTCAAACGTTCTGATGCTGGTGTGATTGCGTGGTTACTAACTAAGGCTATATCTTCTAATCCTGAATCTTACATTTGTCATTTCCTTTCTTAATAATCTTGCCACTTACATGTACCTGTTCCTAAAAACAGTTTCATTTGGCAAGTTCCATTCTTAAATGGTAATATCTTCCACACCTGCATCTACGTACATTTTACCACTTAATGTTGTTTGAATGATTCATTGATATTTGGATATCTCTAACCATTGTTTCTAATGACTTTGAGTAATATTCCATTTATATAAATATACCACAATTATCCATTACCCTATTGGGTGGATGTCTGGAAGGTTTACCGGTTTTGTTATTACAAATAATGTTGCTATCAACACTTTCATGTGTGTTGCCTTGTACACATATGCATGAGTTTCTAGGACAAGAGGGATGGCAGTTTTACTAGATTCTGCCAAATTACTCTCTGTAGTGTCAAGTTAGACCCCACCAGCAGTGGAATGTGTTCTTTTGCTCTGTGCCTTAATAGTATTAAATTTTCTGTTATTACTGGGTCTTACTTGGGTAATATTTCATTTTTAATGATCTTTTTACTTTTTTGACATGTATTTTGAATCTAGCTTTAAGCCTTTAATACTTGGAAACCGGTTCATAAAACTACTCACTAACCTGGAACATCAAACTTTGAAGGTTTATGAGCACCTTAATTATGGCACTTCAAGAACATAAACTTTTTTATTTAAGAAATTATATGTCTCATAACTGTTCATATCGTTGAATGACTATGTCCTTTTTGATTTCTCACAGGCCGACGACTGTCTCCAAACACGATGTTCCCTGTGGCTTCAGTGGTCCCACCAAGTGGAAGGGAATGTCTTTCCTGGATTCGATGGAGTCGACTCCCTTGCCTTCCACGGAAGATCGTCTGGCAGTCCTCTGCCCTTCTCAGGAGCTTCTGGAATATTACCAAAAGAAGATGACCGAGTGTGAGGAAGAAAATGAGGACCTGCTGAAGAAACTGGAACTCTACAAAGCGGCTTGTGATGCACAGGTGAAAGGGATGACGCGCTGTACCCTTTTAGGGCTCTGATTGAGTCTGTTCGTTTCTGAGAGCACTGCCAGCTTGTGCCATAAGCAGATATTTTATTTGAGAAATTCTTTTTTTATTCCTTTCTGCCTCAGCCTAGCTACCTATCCACCCTTTGGGTCCCTCACTAGATCATAATCTCCCCCAGCTGCTGGACCTCTAAAACTCTTTTATCTCGGTCTCTCGTATACTTCTAGATCTTTCACCCCCTTACACCTGACTTCATTTAACTTCATTGTTAGCTCTGTAGCTCCTTGACAGTTCAGTTTTCTAAGCATTGCCTGCCAGCTTCTGAACTCACATCCTTCCTTTCTAATCTAGGCTCCACTGGGCTTCACTTCAGTAACTGTACTGCCTACATGGGACCCCTTGCTTGCATAGCACAAACCCTAGCTAGAATTTCGCCCAGTTCCCTACCACCTCCTCTCTTGGAGCAGGATTTCTCAACCTTGGCATTATTGACATTTGGGGCTTGGTACTTGTTTGTTGTGAAGACTGTTGTGTGCATTGTAGGATTTGAAGTAGCACCCTTGGCCTCCACTCACCAGATACCAGTAGCACACCTCTTCTCCCATTCCCCCCATCCCCAATTCATGACCCATCAAAAATGCCTGCCGTTGCCCAGTTTCTCCTGGGGTTTAGGCAAAATCGCCCCCAGTTGAGAACCATTGTCCTAACACAGTTACACATCATTACAGAATAAATTCATGATAAACTTGTCCATCTATATCCTTAGTCACTATACAGCAGTTTTCTTGGCCTGTGCACACCTGTGCCATATCTTCACCCTCCACCAGCCTGCAACCCCTTCTTAGTCCTCTTCTCTCCAGCCATCTTGTTTCCAAGTTCATGGAGGAAATACCAGCTATCACACATGTGCTCCCTTCCTGCCCATCCACGCAAGTTACCTACGTCTACATCCACATCTCCTCTCTTTACTGCTTCGGGGACGAGCTGTCTCTGCCTGTTCAAGCTGCACTGATCCAGCAGTCCCCCTGACCCCAACCCTTTCTCCTCCTCAGAAACCCTGCTTCATCATCTCTCTTCTCTGTGTGTTCTATTTTTAACTTCTTGCCTGACATTGGCTTTTGGTCCTCAGTTTATAAACCTACTCAGGTCTTTCCCAACTTAAAAAAACACCCTTCTGTAGTTGACTTTCCCCTCTAACCTCTCTCTTATGTAGGTGGCTCTTTCTCAACCATACCTTTAGAATAGCTTGACTTTGTCACCCACTCAGGGACCTCTTGACTGCAGTTTGGTCTCTGTCCTCATTGCTTCACTAAAAGTCACCCCTTGTGGTCTCTGGAACCTGCTAGTCAAAATGATCTCTTCATGGCCTTGGCCATATTTGTCACTATTGATCTCTCCTTTCGGCAGACTTGTCCTTTCTTGATTTCCTTTCCCAGTTTCTGTCTTACCTCTCTGACTGGTTCTTCTCAGTCTCCGTCAACGGCCCCCACTTCCTTAGTCTTAAGTATCAAAGTTCCAGATTCCACCATATATGGTCTTGTTGTATTCATGCCTTCTACTACCACATATGAGATTGATGACACCAAATAACTAATGTGGACTCACTTTTCTCCAGAGTTCCTTGTTAACACGTCTGTGTTTGAACTGCTCTCTTTCCTACCCTACCCACACATGATGTGTACCACTGATGTTTCCCCTCCTTCCATTCCTTATCTCTTTGCTTTTTCTTTATTCCGTGTCCCATAAATGGTATCATTGCCTGCAATTCTCCCCAGGTCCTACTTCTGTCACTTGGCAAGTCCTCTTGATTCTGCTTCCTAAATGTCACTGCACCCATTCCAACAACTTAATCACTGTTCCCTCAACATTGGTTCCAACTCTTAAGTCTCCCCCGAACTATTTTTTTTTAAAGATTTTATTTATTTGACACACACAGAGAGAAGTCACAAGTAGGCAGAGAGGCAGGCAGAGAGAGGGGGGGAAGCAGGCTCTCCACTGAGGAGAGAACCTGACGTGGGGCTTGATCCCAGGACCCTGAGATCATGACCTGAGCCGAAGGCAGAGGCTTAACCCACTGAGCCACCCAGGAGCCCCTCCCCTGAACTATTAAAGTGTCCTCCATACCAGTATCCAGCCTGGGGCCTCATACTTCCCCACTCTGCCTCTTGCTGTCTACTCCAGCAATACTGAAATACTTGGGGTTACCCAGACACTTAGGCCTCTGATGTTTTGGTCTTTCTCTCCCTTTCCCAAGAGTACCTGTATTCTGGTTGTCTGTAGCAGTCTTCATCTTTCAAGTTCCAGCTTTGCTTATGTTCTCTGACTTCCCAAAACCTGCAGAAGTTTTACTCTGCTGTACTTTCCCGTCTACTATTTTACTCTGCATGCTCTTTCATGAAGTAACTATTTCATTTTAGTTGTTTGCATGTCTCTGTCTCTCCCCCCCAACAAAATTCTTCAACTCTGTGGGCAAGAATCATACCTTTTTATCTGTATTTTTCCAAAATTTTGTAATCCTTCTTACATAGAAAGCATTAAAAAAAAAACAAAAGTGTGACTAGAACAGGTAAATCATATGGTGTTACAGGGTTCTGTAATCTGTTAAAGAAAGATACAAGAGCTTTGATGTTACAGGCAAACATCACACTCACCCTGCAGCTGTTAAACTCAAGTCTGTACACAGCCTGTTGTTGTCATTTGAATTCCATGTTGGTGAAACCATTCACTGTAATATTTCTTTTTTTTTTTTTTTTTTCAGATTTTATTACTTGACAGAGACACACACAGGGAGAGAGGGAACACAAGCAGGGGAACAGGGAGAAGCAGGCTTCCTGCTGAGCAGGGACCCTGACGAGCGGCTTGATCCCAGGACCCTGGGATCATGGCCTGAGCCAAAGGCAGACGCCCAACAAACTGAGCCGCCCAGGCGCCCCCACTCTGTAATGTTTCTGCATGACCTGATCCACCAGATCCAATCAGAGATACTCCCATGAAGTGCAGTATCTTTTCAATTACCTTTTTTCTCCCCCAGCATAAACTAGAATGGGATTTGCAGCAGAGGGAGGAAGAGATTGCGGAATTGCAGAAAGCTCTAAGCGATATACAGGTCTGCCTCTTCCAGGAACGGGAACATGTTTTACGCCTCTACTCAGAAAACGACCGACTGAGAATCAGGTACCCAGTGGGAGAAGGGAAATATTGGAGTTCTATTTCTAAATTACACTAAACAAGATACATTTCTCTTAGGTTGTGTTCCCCAGGAAGCAGACTCTGAGATGGATACAAGGATGGTTAGTTGGGGGACTCAGCAATAATATCTATGAGCAAATTTGGGCAGAGAGAGAATTTGAACTGTGATTCTGTGGTAGCAGAGGCTTTAGTCAACTGCACAGGGAGCTCTGAGGCCAGGACAGCCATTCAGAGGCAAAGGGGTTGACCAGTTGTACCCCACAGTGATCACTCATTGGATGTCGGCCGTCACCAGGGAGGGGATGTAAATTTGAGAGAGGCAGCCCCCGTCAGCCTAGGGCAGTTCCTGGAGAAGGACTCAGCTCTTGGGTGATGGATGTCTTGGTCCTGAAGGTGGCGTCTGAGCAGTGTTCCACAGCATCCACTACTAAAATTTTTTAAATTGTGGTAAGATATACTTAACATAAAATTTACCATTTTAGTAATTTTCAAGTGCATAGTGCAGTGGCGTTTAGTATATTTACGTTATCAGGCAGCCATACCGCTATCCAGCTCTAGAACTTTTCATCATCCCTTATAGAAACTCTGTCCCCATTAAATAATAACTCCTTATCACCACCCCTCCTCAGCCCTTAGTCATCACTGTTATATTTTCTGTCTATGTATTTGACCTCATATAAGTAGAATCATACACTATTTGTCCCTTTGTGACTGGCTTATTTCACTTAGCATGATGTTTTCAGGGTTCATCCATGTTGTAACATGTATCAAAATTTCATTCCTTTTTAAGGCCATATTCAAATTTAAATTCATATTTAAAAAATCATTGCTGGGACGCCTGGGTGGCTCAGTTGGTTAAGCAGCTGCCTTTGGCTCAGGTCATGATCCCAGCGTCCTGGGATCGAGTCCCACATCGGGCTCCTTGCTTGGCGGGGAGCCTGCTTCTCCCTCTAGCCTCTGCCTGCCATTCTGTCTGCCTGTGCTCGCTCGCTCTCCCTCTCTCTCTCTCTGACAAATAAATAAATAAAATCTTAAAAAAAAAAAAATCATTGCCAAATCCAATATCGCTGTAGTTTTTTTTTGTTTGCTTGTTTTTTTGAGAGAGAGCACTTGTGAGTGGGTGTGGGGAAGGGGCAGAGGGAGGGGGAGAGGGAGAATCTTAAGCAGGCTCCGTGCCCAGCGCAGAGCCCAACACAGGGCTCCATCTCACAACCCTGAGATCATGACCTGAGCCCAAATCAGGAGTCAGGTGCTCAACCACCTGAGCCACCCAGGCACCCCCAACTGTGTTTTAGAGTTTTAGCTCTTACAGGTAGGTCTTTGATCCATTTTAAGATAAACTTTTGTATATTGTGTTAGGTAAGGGTCCACCTTCATTCTTTTGCATGTTGGATATCCCGTTTTCCCAGTACCATTTGTTGAAAAGACTGTCTTTTCTCCATTGAAAGTTGAAAATCACTTAACCATACATGTGGGACTTATTTCTGGGCTGTGTATTTGATTCCAGTGGTCTAAAGATCTGTCATTATGTCAGTACCACACTGTTTTGATTACTGTAACTTTGTAGTAAGTTTTGAAATCAAGATGTGTGGGTCTTCTAACGGTGTTCTTTTTCTAGATTTTCTTAACTATTTTGAGTTCTCTGAGATTCTATATGAATTTTAGGGTGAATTTTCCTATTTCTGAAAAAAAATGTCATTGAGATTTGATGGGAGTTGCTCTGAATCTGTAGATTGGTTTGGGTAATATTGACATCATGATATCAAGTCTTCCAATCCATGTACATGGCATCTCTCCATTTATGTATGTGTTCTTTCTTTCAGCAGTGTTTTTAGTATACAAGTCTTTCACTTTGTTTTTTAATTCCTAAGTATTTTATTCTTTTTGATGCTATTATAAAGCAAATTATTCTTAATTTCCTTTTCAGATTGTTCACCATTAGTGTATAGAAATGCACCTGATTTTTGCATGAAGAATTTGTATTTTGCTACTTTGCTGAATTCTCTTTTATCAGTTCTAATGGGATTTCCTCAGTTTGTTTGGTTTGGCTTTTGTTATTTTTGTGGAACCCTTCGGTTTTCTACATACAAGATTATGTCATCTGTGAACAAAGATAATTTTACTTCTCTCTTTTCACTTTGGATGTCTCTTCCTTTTTTCTTGCCTACTTGCCCTGGCTTGGATTTCCAATACTGTGTTAAGTGGAAGTTGTGAAAATGGGCATCCTTGTCTTATTCTCGATCGTAGAGGAAAACTTTTGGTCTTTCACCATTGAATATGATATTAACTATGGGTTTCCCATACATAGCTTTTATTGGGTAGTGGTTGTTTCCTTCTTTAGCTAGTTTGTTGAGTGTTTTTATCATAAAAGGGTTTTGAATATTGTTACATGAGTTTTCTTTGTCAATTGATGATTGTGGTTTTTTTCCTTTCATTCTGCTAATGTGGTATATTACATTGATCAATTTTCATATGCTGAACTATGCTTGGATTCCAGAAATAAATTCCACTTAATCATGGTGTGTAATCCTTTTAATGCTCCTGAATTTGGTTTGCTTGTATTTTGTTGAGGATTTTCACATCAGTGTTCATGAGGGATATTGGTCTGTAGTGTTGTCTCTTCAGTTTTTAGAAAAGTTTGAGAATTATTGGTGTTATCCTTTAGATACTTGGTTGAGTTCACTAGTGAAGACATTGGGTCCAGAGTTTTTCTTTGTCAGGAGGTTTTTGATTATCGACTCAATCTCCTTAATAGTTTTAGCCTTGACCTAATAGAGAATTTCCTTTCAACTCTGGGCCACACTGAAAGCTCACCTTTCATGTCACTTGATGGGTCAGAGCAGTATCTCAGAGTATGGGATATGGTCTCTGAAGAGTCCTTTTTTCTACTTGGTAAGGGTTAACCCTTGGTAAGGGTTAGTAATTTGTCCTTTACTTTGAAGGAAATGTCTGGTCATGCCTAGATCAGACCCCTAAAACTTCACTAATGTGCTTTGAAAAGTTTACTCCAACCCTCTCAAGCCCATGTATCTTACCAAGGGTTTTTTTTTTTTTATAAAGATTTTATTTATTGGGGAGGGTATGTGCTATGGTTAGTGCTGTGAAGTGTGTAAACCTGGCGATTCACAGACATGTACCCCTGGGGATAAAAATATGTTTATAAAAAATAAGAATTTAAAATAGCCAAAAAAAAAAAAAAGAAATACGAAAAAAAAAAAAGATTTTATTTATTTATTTGACAGAGATCACAAGTAGGCAGAGAGGCAGGCAGAGAGAGTGAGAGGAGGAAGCAGGCTCCCTGCTGAGCAGAGAGCCCAATGTGGGGCTCGATCCCAGCATCCTGGGATCACGACCTGAGCCGAAGGCAGAGGCTTTAACCCACTGAGCCACCCAGGCGCCCCTCTTACCAAGGGTTTTAATGCATCTGCCATTTCTTGTCTATCCAATCTAATTTAATCTGATATCATTAGTAATGAACTAATGAAATCTGTGGTATGGCCAGATCCAGGTCTCTTTAGACTTATTTAATAGGATGCAGAAGAGTTAACATGGTTTTATGGAAAGACTGTAAAAGTATACTATGTTCACCCCACACAAATGAGAACTATTTCTGGTCCTGTTAGGAATGGAAAAGAGTGCATTTGCTTAATCAGTATCCATATACCATGTACCTAAAACAAGTTAATCTACTTTAGCAAAAACACTACTTCTAGGACAGTGACTGAAATTGGGACCTCCTTGACCTCCTTCGTAGTAGTCCACTGTTATCCTTCTGGTTTTGCATAGGTCATACTGTGAATTAAATGGGGATCTGATGGTGACTTTGACCCCTACATCTTTTAAGTCTTTATCTTCCATCTTGGCAGGGGTGGGGAGGGGCAGTTTCAGAGTCTTCCTTTTACCTTAACCCAGATGCTAAGAAACCAGTTTGGAGGCTTTGCCAACTACCAAATATGTCCATTCCAGTTATACAGTTAGAGATGGGGAAACTAACCATTGATTGGGTCTGGTCCCAGTGGACCCACTGTGAGCTGGGCCTGGTACAAAATTCTGTTGATTACATGGTTCCTTTATACTCCAGTACCATGATAATGGCAGGTATCAATGTCATTTCAGACCCTGGATCCATCAGTCCTTGAATTACCTGTGTATTTCCTTTTCTCCAGTGTATAATTACTTAAATAAATGGCCATGGGTCTTTTGGGAAAAGACTAGGGGACTCATTATCATGTACTTGCTGTGGTGTCACCAAGTCTTACCTCCTGGGGACCCAGCTTCTTTGTCAAGTAATAATCTTTATGCTGGCTGGGGTGTGGAAAATGGATCAGAAATTGTGCTTTTGTGTAGGGTGCTGCCCTTAGCCTCCCTTCATCTTTGATTTATTTTATTTTATTTATTCATTTGTTTATTTTAAGTAGGCTCCACATCTGATGTGAAGCCCAGTGTGGAGCTTGAACTCACAGCCCTGAGATCAAGACCTGAGCTGAGATCAAAAGTTGGACGCTTAACCATCTGAGCTACCCAGGAGCCCATCTTTGATTTATTTTAATTTTTTAAGCTGTACCCTGTTAACCACCCATCTCTTTTGCCCCTAAGAATACTGTGTTTGTTTGTTATTAAGGATTTTATTTATTTAGAGAGAAAAGAAGCACAAGGGGGAGGTGAGGCAAAAGGAGAGGAAGAGAGAGAATCTCTAGCAGACTTTGTGCTGAGCACAGAGCCCAACACAGGGCTGGATCCCATGGCCCGGAAATCATCACCTGAGCCCAAATCAAGAGTCAGATGTTCAGCCAACTGAGCCACCCAGGCACCGCAAGAACACTATGTTCCATAAACCATCTCCATATCACAGACTCTGAAATCTCGTTTTAGAGTTTGCTTCCTTGGTCCATTTCTGATATCAACTGTCTTAGGTTGGGTTCCCCAGAAAACAGACTCTGTAATGGATATTTGCTTGCAGGAGATTATTTGGAGAGTCCCTTCAGGGATAACCATCTATGAAGGAATAAGTAAAGTCTGATTGGGCAGCAGTAGAACTATTTAATTACAGAAGACCTCAGCCAGTGCCACAGGGTGCACTGAAGCTGGGATGGCCCTTCAGAGGTATTCTGAATTGAGGCAAGGGAATTGGACTTTTCTGCCCTCTCATTAGCCAGGCCCTGGGTCCAGTCTGCCCATTGGGTATACAGTTGGTTAAGGCACTCCCTCTTGACTGAGGACAATTCTGGAGAGAGATTCAGCTGTGAGCCACAGTTTACAACATTGCTGGCAGTTGGAGGAATGAACCCATTAGTGCTGAAGAGGGGAATCTGAGCAGGGTACCCCAGCATCCACTATAACTCTCTTCTAGAATCAACTAAGAAATTATTTTCTGGTCCCCTCTCTCGATTTCTGGATATAAATATCTGATGTTTTAAAAATTAGAGCCAAGGTCTCAGTAAATCTTATTCAATTTTAATTTGATGTTGCCATTGTCTTAAAAATAAATCAGAAAGGAGATCCTTTACATAGAAAAATGTACTTCCTCTGAACACAATGTGTGGTTACTCTCTTTGAGAATCGCAGGGAGCTAGAAGACAAGAAAAAGATTCAGAATCTCTTGGCTCTTGTGGGCACAGACATTGGAGAAGTGACCTATTTTTATAAGGAGCCTCCAAACAAAGTAAGTAAGCTTTGGTACGGCATGGCAAGCATTACTTTTTATAAAAAAAAACAGGCTGGGGTCTATAATAAGAGCAATGTTGGTACTTGCTAAAGAAGATAGAAGGAGAATTAGCTCTCTTGGTCCCTAACCTTCAAAGCATTTTCTATAATTACAAAGAGCTTTGTGCTTTCATTTACTTTTTTCCCCAAAAAAACCTTGGGAAGTGGCATCATTTCACTGTTTGGAAAACTTAAAGCACAGAGGAGTGGGTGTTTTGGGTGGGGTTAGAGAGGAAAGCAGGAGCTAACTTAGTGTGGGAGCAAATTCGCAATACTCAGATTTCTTTTTTATCTTAGTTTATGCTGATGATAAAGTACTACATGGTCTTTATGAAAAACAGATTTCAGAAATCTGTCATATAAAAGTGGCAGTCTCTTTTATCCCCAGAGATAAAGCTCTTTTCCCATTCATATAGAAATATTTATGTGTATATATAGTTTTTTTTAAATTTTTACTCTTCTATAAATCGCCTCAGTGAGCATCTTTGTGCATATCTACATATGCATGCTTTTGTGTTCCCATTATTTTCCTAGAGGCCTTTGCCAAAGAACCCCACCCCTTTCTCTTAGCAGATAGTATTAAATAACTCTGAAATTTGATTTTTTTAGCTTATTTCACGAGCACTGAGTTTTGTCCACTTTGGTGTCCCTCATGCATGACATCCTTAATGATTATGGTAATTTTGACCAATTGTATTTATGAGTAGTGTTTTGATCTATAGAAGTAAAGCTAAAAAGAAATACAACATTTATAGAAAGCTAATTCTATACTTTTTGGGGTTTTTTGCTTCTTCAGGTCAGCATTCACTGCAAGACTATCCAGGCTGTAGGTATATGTGAACAGAATGAATCTTCCTCAGCTTTCAGAGCAGGTACCAGCCATATTGCTATAAATTCTCGTTGATGCAGAATTCAAAAACAAGGTCAAATAATTAGATTTTGTTTCTACTATGTAGTACTAATGAATGTTCATAATGATGTCTCTGCTGGTTTAAGATCTCACTGAGCTTTTTTTCCTTTAACCTTCCCATGATGTTTTAATAAAGGAGAATAAAGAATACATAATAAACATGCTTATAGGTGATAAAACAGATTTGGATAACTTCTGGGATCACAGAATGTTAATTAGCTTCTAAGCCTCAGTCTCCCCCTGCCCCTTTTTTTTAATGGAAATCCCAATTTTATTTCTTTCTTTGCCTTTTTGTTTTAGAAAATTGAGATGTAATTGACATATAACATTACATTTAAGTATATAATGTAAGGATTCATTATTTGCATATATTATGAAATGATCACCACAATAAATCTAGATAACATTCATCATGATAGTGGTTACAGATTTGTTTTTCTTGTGATGAGAACTGTTCTCTTAGTATGAGCTTCTTGAATCATCCTAGGAATTTTGTTCAGTGAAATTTTAGTGTTTCTTATTTTTAAAATAATCTTGTCTTTTGAAAATTGGGTGATCCATCACAACCAAGTGTTTAGACTTACTTTTCTTTATTCCTTATCTTTTCTGATTAAATATGATTTTATGAAGAAAACAGATATA
This sequence comes from Mellivora capensis, assembly GCA_004024625.1. Taxonomy (NCBI): domain Eukaryota; kingdom Metazoa; phylum Chordata; class Mammalia; order Carnivora; family Mustelidae; genus Mellivora; species Mellivora capensis. The sequence goes on from PISX010003920.1 coordinate 23,589, forward strand.
ACTTCAAAGGAAAATTTAGTTTATTCTTTAGAAAGATGAATATTATTATTCAGGAGACATCCTAGAAGAGTTCCTTTAGGGAGATTCCCATTTGAAAAAGTATTGCTATAGTCATTGTATGCTTTCCTTTTTCTTCCTTTCCTTCTCTTGTAGGTAAATGAAATCAGACTTCTTTGAAGAAGTCTGGTGATGCTTGAATAGCCAAAAGAAAAACTAAGTAAAGGTCTTGATTAATTTTTGCTTTCTATTTTAGATTCTAGAGTAAACAAAAAAAAAACAGCAATGAGAGAGAAGGAACAAAGTTCTGAGCAATATCAGAGAGACATACAAACACTTATCCTACAGGTAAAGCAGATCAGAACAATTTCTGTCCACGAGTTTAGCTTTGTGTAACATATCTTTGTTATAACTATCTCCTTGCACACATATTATTTTTTCTTTTTATGTGTATGTGTGTGTGTATATATGTTTTCTTTTTTTTTTATTACCATATAATATATTATTTGTTTCAGGGGTACAGGTCTGTGATTCATCAGTCTTATATAATACCCAGTGCTCATGACAACACGCACCCTCCCCAATGTCCATCACCCTGTTACCCCAAACCCCACCTCTCCCCTCCAGCAATCCTCAGTTTCCTAAGACTAAGAGTCTCTTATGGTTTGTCTCCTTCTCTGGTTTTGTCTTGTTTCATTTTTTCCTTTCTTCCCCTATGATCCTCAGCCCTGCCTCTCAAATTCCTCATATCACTGAGATCATATGATAATTGTCTTTCTCTGACTGACTTATTTCGCTTAGCATAATACCCTGTAGTTCCATCCACGTTGTTTCAAATGGCAAGATTTCATTTTTTTATGGCCTTGCACACAACGTATATCTAGGCATCAAGTGATTAAGAAAATTTAGGTTGTTCCTAATTTCCAAGAGTTTATGTTTTAAAACCATTATTCTCTCTTCAGCCATTCTAGAAGTGCTATTCTGAACCTTCTGTTTGTTTAGCTTATGTGCTTATCCCTACCTAACAAAACTATCATATAGTAAGAATTCCCTTTGTGGTTGACCTAAGGGATACACAGAGAGTTACAATTGCCTCTGCTGATAGATTGACCAGTAGGGGTATATCCATTTATTTAGTGCATGTGTTCTAAAGTCACCAATCATCCTTTTATCACCTGGTAATTGTGTAACACTTGCAACCATGGCTTTTTTCTAGGTGCACTCAAGTTCCTGTCCTTACTGGGGCCTATTGCTTTAAATGATGGTTTCTGCCTTTGGCCAGTATCTCCCCTGGGAGTCATGACAACCAGAATCAGAGAAGGAAATAACATGATACTGATTTTTCTCCACTTTTTAAATTAAAAGATGAAGAAAGGAGTCATTTTAATTCTATGTAACTAGGGAGTCTTAGAAGGGTGATAGTCCTAAGAATCCCAAAAGGAAGATAGTGAAAAGCTGAAAATGTTAGGGTAGAGGAAACTGGATTTTCCGGCTTTTTGTGTGTGATGCAGATGCTGTGTGGTGTGGACAGAGCTTGCTCTTGTGTAGCCTAACCCCATGTATAAGACATCAAATAAAAAGGAGTACACTTAAGACTTTTCTTCTATTTGTTTTGCTGCCATGCTTTTGTTTGTGGATTTTTTTGTTTTGTTTTCTCAAGTTTTTTGGAGAAAGACTCGCTTTTGGAGGTAAGAAATAAGTGGAATTGAGACAGGAGTGGATACCTCACCCCTTTTGGCCTGTCTAGGTGGAATCACTGCAGGCTCAGCTGGAAGAGCAGACCAAGCTTTCTAGAGAGCAAGTTGAAGGGCTCATGGAGGACAGACGGATTCGCATTGAGGAAATACAAGTTCATCACCAGAGAAATCAGGACAAAATCAAAGAGCTTACCAAAAAGTGAGTGTTCAAGAAAGCTGCACTTGACAGATCTGTAAATGTTTCTGAGTGGCTTGGGAGTTAACAGTCCTGTCCTTTAGCAGCATAGCACTGTGCAACTGAAAGGGATCTGGAAAATTCGTCTTCGTCAGACACCCTGCCTCTATGTAGGTAGGTGTCTGGGCTTCTCCAGGATTGCTGTTGATTCTTTTCTTGAATAGCTGCCACATATCCCCCATGCTCCGTTTAACCCACTTGACTTTTAGCTTGACCTTAGTGATGAAGAAATGTTCTCTTATCCACCGACAGGTTATTCAGTGCAGCTCAGTACCATAGGGACCTTTTCTTTTGTTTGGCCCTTCACGAATGTGGGGAAAATGACTACGTACCTGTACAAAAACCACGAACTCTCTGTCCTCACTGCTTTAATTCCTCACCTGCCTGCCTGCCTTTCCTCACCTTTCTGCAGTCGGATTCCATCCCCACTGTTTTGCCAAGCATGCCCTTTCTAAGGTCATCGCTGACTTCATAATCTCTTTACAGTGCCCATTGTAACTAGTATCATTCTGTATATTCAGTACCTCGGAGCTCCCTTTCTTTGAGATTAATTCTCTTTGCTTTCTGTAGCACCTCGCTTGATTCTTCTACCTGTCTGACCCTCCTCAGATTTTTTAACAGTTCCAGTAGCCAGACTGTGCTGGACATATCTCTTCCGTAATGTTTGAATGCCTCCAATTTACCGCAACTAAAACAGACTGTTTTTCTTCCCCAAGAAACATCCCTTTGTCTCATCTCAAACCTACTACTACATTCTTTTTCCCATTTAGTTTAAAGATATCCATCCTGTTTCCCAAGCTTCCTGACCTTAGAGTTATCTTGAACTCCTCACTCTCTTATTCCTAAATTCTGAGCCCTATTGAGTATGAAGAGCCTGGGAAGCCTCTCCAGGCAGTTCTCTCCCTCTCATTCTTCTCACATTGGTTCAACCTATTCTTTTTTTTTTTTTTTTTTAAGGTTTTATTTATCTATTTGAGAGAGCTAGAGGAGGCAGTGAGAGAGCATGAGCAAGGAGAAGGTCAGAGGGAGAAGCAGACTCCCCGTGGAGCTGGGAGCCCGATGCGAGACTCGATCCCGGGTCTCCGGGATCATGACCTGAGCCGAAGGCAGTCGTCCAACCAACCGAGCCACCCAGGCGTACCATCTTTTTTTTTTTTTTTTTTAAGATTTTATATTTTTCTAAGTATCTCTACTCCCAACATAGCACTTGAATTTGTGACTCTGAGACCCAAGAGTCATGTTCTCCCCTCCTGAGCCAGTCAGGGGTCCCCCAGCTCTATTGTTGTTTACATTCCTGCAGTAATCTAACTGTTCTTCCTATCACTGATCCTACCGCCTTCTACAGTCTTCCTCACTGTTATGAGTTAGAAGTACCAACTGCTCCATTAGGAGTTACCAACTGCTCAAAAACATATGATAGCTCTCCATTTATGTTATGATAAAGTCCTGCTGCCTCAGCATGAATTACTAGAATCTTCATCATCTGGCACCAAATTAACCTTTTCAGTCTCAGCTCTTCCTCTACTGCTGTGTTTTAACCTGTCCTTCAGTCTGACCACTCATGTCTGTTGCTTATGGGATCCTTGCTGTGTGGCAGGCACTTTGCTGTGCATGGTCATCTCTTCTCTGAACACTTCCCCCGGCAGAATTTAATTTTTTCTCCTCTGCATTCCTCTGATGACTCACCTGCCTCCGGTGACACTAATCGCTACCTATTGGAGTTATGTCTGTTCCCCAGGGGCATGCTGTGGCCTCAGTTAAGCATCTGACTCTTGATCTGAGCCCAGGTTTTGATCTCAGGGTTATGAGTTCAAGCCCTGCCTTGGCCTCCATGCCCAGCGTGGAGTCTATTTAAAAAAAAAAAAAAAAAAAAAAAGTGTGATGATTAAAATTGGATGTGATTCTTAAATTAAGATCTCTGACCAATACAGGCTAGAAAATGCTTTCTGCCTCTTACAGACTCGGGTTTTTTGTTTTTTGTTTTGTTTTTGTTTTTTGTTTTTTAATTTTTAATATTTTCTTTATTTGACAGAGAGAGATCACAAGTAGGCAGAGAGGCAGGCAGAGAGAGAGGAGGAAGCAGGCTCCCTGCCGAGCAGAGAGCCCAATGTGGGGCTCGATCCCAGGACCCTGAGATCATGACTCGAGCCGAAGGCAGAGGCTTAACCCACTGAGCCACCCAGGCGCCCCTTTGTTTTTGTTTTTAAGATGTTATTTATTTGACAGACAGAGATCACAAGTAGGCAGAGAGGCAGATATGGGTGGGGGGGAACAGGCTCCCTGCTGAGCAGAGAGCCGGATTTGGGGCTCGATCCCAGGACCCTGAGATCGTGACCTGAGCTGAAGGCAGAGGCTTAACCAACTGAGCTATCCAGGTGCCCCACAGACTCTGTTTCTTTTAACACAGTATAATATGTCTTCATGTGGCCAGCACATCTCCATCTTCATTTTCATGTTTGGTATTTTGTGCTTACACATAGCATGTTCACTTTTCATTGGATTTTAACCGTTTTTAAGGAAGCAGTGTTTTTATTTTTTTATTTTATTTTTTTAAAAGATTTTATTTATTTGACAGACAGAGATCACAAGCAGGCAAGAGAGGCAGGTAGGGAGAGAGAGGAGGAAGCAGGCTCTCCGCAGAGATCCTGATGTGGGGCTCGATCCCAGGACCCTGGGATCATGACCTGAGCCGAAAGCAGAGGCTTTAACCCACTGAGCCACCCAGGCGCCCAGGAAGCAGTGTTTTTATATTGTCACAGTAATTTGTAATTTTATATCTGTCTTCTAGGAGATTAATAACCATCTTAGTTTAGCATAATCTGCCCATCTGAACATATAATCAGTCCCTTTCATTAGATAGATCATCCTAAGGATATTGAATGGCATGAAATCCAAGGCCTTTAATGACTGTCCTTTGGGTCTCATTTTAAACCATTTATACATTAACAAGACTATTTCTTGCTCAGTTTGTAATTGAGAACATAATGTAAAATAGAATAAAATAACTCATTGAAAGCACGAGAGATCTTGTGGTAACTGAATCAGTCTCTCTTTATACACATACGTATATACCTGAGTATATGTATACATTCGTCTGGTGACAGTTACCCTGCTTTGTGCCTGCATTATGCTCTCATGTTCCCCTTATCTGTGTATCCTATTACTCATGAAAAGAACTAAGTGTCTCTGACATTATTTGGCCAGTGGAAAATTACAGTGATTGCCTCATGGTATTTAATATTCTTTGCAAGCAGTTTGATCATTTGATACAGTATTTTTCTAGAAAGTATTGATGTTAAACTGATGAGTTGCTAACTTCTTAGGGATATCCTTTTTTGAAGATAGAAACATCATTTTGCCTATTCCTAAATCTCAGTAGTCAGCAGGAATTTGTTTAGTACTCTGTGTATGTTTAGTATTTGGTACTGTTCTTGACAATATGGTGATAGCAAGGCAAAAGTAAATGATAAATGGGGGATATACTTTCACTCAGGTTAGAAAAAATATGCATGTTGGGGCGCCTGGCTGGCTCAGTTGGGAAAGCACCCCACTCTTGATCTTGGGGTTATAAGTTTGAGACCCATGTTGGGTGTAGAGATTACTTAAAAACAAAATCTTAAAAAAAAGAGAGAGAAGAAATTATGCCTGTTGACAATTAAAACATGACAGGGGCACCTGGGTAGCTCAATCAGTTAGGCATCTGCCTTTGGCTCGGGTTGTGGTCCTGGGGTCCTAGGATTGGGCCCCGAGTCAGTCTCCCTGCTCAGTGGGGGTCTGCTTCTCCCTCTCCCATCCTGTTTGTGCTTTCTCTCTCTCTCTCACTCTCTCAAATAAATAAATAAAATCTTAAATATAAAATTAAATAAATAAATAAAACATGACACAGTCTATGAGCAAGTGTCAAATTATAACACAGGGGTAGAAATTTAAACTGATACAGAATTTCAGAGAATGGAGAAACTAAATGGGCTAAAGTTCTCACACTCTCTCCATGGAGGAAACTGATGTTGAGGAAAGGACAAGTTTTGATACCAGGCAGTTTACATGTGGAGTACAGCATAACAAAACCAAAAATATTTTTGACATTTTAGAACTTGTATTCACCCTCAGTCAGGGAATATATTCCATACACAAGTATATATTCCATACTCTGTGTAGATATTTCTGTAAATCTTTTAATGATATAAACTAGAATTAGCATTGGGAAAATATAAAAACCAGTCTACGTTGGGCACATGGGTGACACAGTCAGTTAAGCAACTTAACTTGATTTTAGCTCAGGTCATGGACTCAGGGTAGTGAGATGAAGCCCTGCATTGTTCTCCATGCTCGGCAGAGAGTCTGCTGGAGATTCTCTCTCTCCCTCTGCCCTTCCTCCCACCCAATGCATGCACGCATGCTCTCTCTCTCTCAAATAAATAAATAAAATCTTTTTTTTTAATATTTTATTTATTTATTTAACAGACAGAGATCACAAGTAGGTAGAGAGGCAGGTAGAGAGAGAGGGGGGAAGCAGGCTCCCTGCTGAGCAGAGAGCCCGCCGATACAGGGCTCGATCTCAGGACCCTGGGATCATGACCTGAGCCGAAGGCAGAGGCTTAACCCACTGAGCCACCCAGGTGCCCCAATAAATAAATCTTTTTAAAAAATAATGTTTTTATTTAAGAGAGAGAGAGAGATCATGAGCGAGGTGAGAGAGGCAGAGGGAGAAGCAGACTCTGCCAAGCAGGGAGCCCAATACTGGACTCAATCCCAGGCCCCTGGGATCATAACCTGAGCCAAAGGCCAAGGCTTAACCACCTGAGCCACCCAGGTGCCCAGTAAATAAATCTTTTTTTTTTTTTTAAAAAAAGACCAGGGTCTCTGTCAAATAAATAAATAAAAAATCTTAAAAAAAAAAGACCAGTCTGTGAACTAGTGTGCATGGATAGGTACATTGCACTTTGTCCAGTAAAACATGGAAGTTTACCAGTGATTAGATTGTGTCTTTTAAATACTGCTAGTGATATTTTATAGAATTTATGTATTGCACAATTTCTAAAGAACCCATATCTTCCCTTTGTTTGAGTAACTATGTACCATATATACCACGAAACATGGTGTCCACATTTGTACTTTCTTTCACAGTCTCCATCACACCCAAGAACTTCTCTATGAGAGCACAAAAGACTTTTTGCAACTCAGATTTGAAAGCCAAAATAAAGAGAAGTCATGGATGCTTGAAAAGGATCATTTGATGTCGAAGATTAAGCAATACAGCGTGCAGTGTAAGAAGAAGGAAGAAAAAACTGGAAAAGTTTGGCCAGTCGTTCATGAGACTCATCATAACCAAAATGAATATATTAAGGTAGTTTTCTTATGTCCTACAGAAATTGTTAATTTTTCTGGAAAAGTTGAAAGAACTCAGAGAATTCCAAAGAACCTGAGAATTGAAATACAAGATCCATTCAGTCCAGAAAGCTGTTGTAGCAGCAGCCTCAAGAACTAGGTTTCAAATAGTGTTTAGGGATTTAGAAAAGTGAACTATTGATTGATTCATTTATTCACTCAACAAATATTTATTGCACTCCTACTGTGGGCTAGGCTCTACAGCAGTAGATAAATTAGACCAGGTCTGCCTTTGTGGCATTTACATTTTAATAGGTGGGGGTGGGGAGGGGAGATGGGACTGGCTGGCTCAGTGGTGAGAGCATGCACCTCTTGGTCTTTTTTTTTTTTTTTTTTTAAAGCTTTCACTTATTCATTTGACAGACAGAGATCACAAGCAGGCAGAAAGGCAGGCAGAGAGAGGAAGGAAAGCAGGCTCCCTGCTGAGCAGAGAGCCGGATGTGGGGCCCGATCCCAGGACCCTGGGATCATGACCGGAGCGGAAGGCAGCAGCCCAACCCACTGAGCCACCCAGGTGCCCCCACCTCTTGGTCTTTTGAGTTCAAGCCCCACATGGGGTGTAGAGACTATTTAAATAAATAAATAAATAAATAAATAAATAAATAAAAACTTTCATGGGTGAGAGGGTACAGAAACAAAACAGAGAAAATGATAACTTATTTTAAAAAATGGTGTTAAGGAATTGAAAAGATTATATGATTTTATATAGTTGCTGAAAGTCTGCTTTTATAGGGAAGCACAAGGACCCTCTGTGAAGTCTGATATTGTTGCTGAGACCTATAAAATGGTACTGAGCTTGCCATATAGACCTAGGGGAAAAACATTCCAGGCAGAGAAAAGAGCAAGTCTGAAGTATGTTCAGGGAAGAGAAGGAATATCATTGTGGTCATGGAGAGATAAGCAAGAAAGAAGCGGTAAGCAGAGAGGTTCCCTGGGTAGCAGCCAGTCGTGGAGGGCCTTCTAGGGCCTTTACGTGCCTGGTAAGAATATTTAGCTCTAAATGTTGTATGTCTTTGAAGGATTGTGTGTAAGAAAGAAACATGAGCTGATTAAGGTTTTTATCCATCATTCCCACTGTTCAATGGAACATGTATATTATGTGTTCTTGTTGTTTCTATTTAAAGAAGAGCAAATTTGTGCCAAAACATATGTTGTCATGTCCTACTTAATATAGTTCTAAGCTCCATTATCTGACCCTTCTCAGAGCCAAAAATACTTGTTTTATTTTAAAGAATTTCTACTGTGGACACTTTAGGAAAAGGTTAAGAGAATCATTTAGAAATAGGAGACTTTCAGATGTTCTCCAACATTCCTTGCCATCTTGTTCCTTAGGTCGTTTTAGACTTAATGGAAATCATTTCCTTTCTTTTGTTGTCTAAGTACTATTTGAATTACCAAAATTGTAATTTTATTTTCCCTCTGACCTGCAGTCCCTAAAGGATAAGTTAGTTCAAGAGAAAAAATTGTCCAACATGTATCAAGAGCAGTGCATTTCCCTAGAAGAAGAACTTGCCCGAATTCGTGAGGAAGAGGGAGTGAGGAGAGAGATCTTCAAGGTACAAATTCTCTGCCACTTCTGATGGAGTGGGAAGCGCAGATGCTCCGGGAGTGTGTCCCTCTCTTCACAAATGCCTTGCCATGTCTCTATATTTAGGATCGCACTAACAAGATGGGGAAGCGTTTACAGGTGATGACAAGACGCTATGAGGCCTTGGAGAATCGGCGCATCCTGGAAGTAGAAGGCTTTAAGACGGATATTAAGATTCTCCGGCAAAAGCTGAAACACTTGGAGCAAATCCTCTATAAGGTAATCACTGATCCTGAATTACCAAGAGGGGGAAAAGGGGTGCATGTAAGGAAACATGATCATGAGGGCTCCTTAGAAGAAAGATGGGCTGTTTCCCTGGTGGTAGACCCTAGCAGATTGACATCCTTTAAGTCTCATTAAAAGCAGCTTAAGTACACAGCAGAGGGAGGACACAGTAGACTGAAATCATTGCTAGTCTGCACCATCGTACTTCCATCTGAGTTAAACTTAGCAGAAAGCTTCCTCCTTCTCAGATCAAGAAGCAGATGAAAAGAACTGTGTCTATTTTACCAATGGAGAGAGAGCAAGTGAGTAAGGAATGAAGTAGTTTCTCCCCTCAAACACAGTTTTATTTAGAATTCAGGTTGCCTCAGAATCCTTCTTAGATTTAAGCAGTAATCCACATATCCTAAATGATTGCTATATGCCAAACGAGGTTGGTTATAGAAGAGAAGCTTTTTTTTCCATTCTTGGGCAAATTTACCAGTAACATTTATATTGGCCTCTGTTTTTACTCATTATTGTTTATTGACCTCTATCTTATGGCTTCTTTTTGTTTTTTAAAGATTTTATTTATTTATTTGACAGACGGAGATCACAGAGAAGCAGGCAGAGAGAGAGGAGAAAGCAGGCTCCCTGCTGAGCAGAGCCCGATTCGGGGCTTGATCCCAGGACCCTGGGATCATGACCTGAGCCGAAGGCAGAGGCTTTAACCCACTGAGCCACCCAGGCGCCCCTATCTTATGGCTTCTTTACAATCATATAGAAAAGCAGAGTCTCATGCCTTTTCTGCCTTAATTCTACTCTACATTTTCTTTCTTTTAGTCATTAAGCAAGCTAAGGATTGAATTTATCTTATGTGCTAGAAGTCTGCCAAAAAGGAGTCAGCATAGCCTAGTCTTTATGACTGATTTCTTTCTCCTGGAATGTGCCATAATCATTTCTTCTTTTTTTCCCCAATCTCAGGCAACACTGAATGCCCAGGCAAACCAGGATCTTGCCATTCTGTGTGAGGTGCGTGACAGCAATAGACGGGCACATAAGCTGCAAGGAGAACTGAAGAACCTTAAGTCCAAAGTCTTTGGTCTGGAGAATGAACTTAGACTCTGTTGATGTTTACATTTAGCCATCTCCTTCATCTGGAATAGGTCTGCTTCCTAAAATCTGAGGAAAAGGTCCTTTTCTCCCAGAAACTATGCACAGAGCTGGCTAGAATCGTGGTATCCGTTATTAAGAAGATGGGGCTAGGAATTGGGGACCGCTAAAAGAGCCCTTCTTGCATGCTAAGCTTTAGCTATCATTTTTGCTGTCCTATTAACCTTTTTTGTGTTTTTGGTCTGGATTATAACCTGAATCACTTAGAGACTTTCGCACATTATTTCTTCCATTTATAATATGATGACAGTTGTTTTTTTAAGAAGGCAGTGATGATGAAAATTCCAGAAGGAAGTATTTTTTGCTATGAGCTTGAGTGGGTGTCTGAAGTTGAAACTCTGCCTGAGATCAAGGCATCCTCTGAAGTTGCCCAAGGCAGCAAATCACCATTTGTCACATGTAAACAGATAGTAATTCTATTTAACTCTTCCATTGTGAACCGAATTACTTTTTTTGGATGCCCAGTCTCAGTAAGTTTCACCAGAGGGCACTAGAGACTCTAGTCTTTTTCTTTTTCTTTTTTTTCTTTTAGAGACGCTATTTTTAAGCAAAATGTTCATCTAGGAAAATAAAGGTGCCACTTTGGTAAAAGTGAGTGAAACTTTAGTGATCCTTATATGAAAGATCATTATTTTACCAATAAAATGCTTTTTAAAAAAAATGTATAAATCAACTATTTTTCAATAAAAATGTAATTTAAAAGATTCTAGTTTCTATAATGTCTTGTTAAAACCACATTTATAACTTTGTTAATGACTCGGTTTACTTACTTGTTCCATGGTCTCTAGTTTTGTACAATTATTAAGGTTTTACTCTGAAATTTTATGATTTAATAACCTTTTTGTTTGATGCCCCAAACAGTAACTAATAAAAAGTCAGTTCCTTAAGTGTTAGAACAAAAGGAAGAACCATCTGTTATATATGTCCCTCTAAAGCCCAAGACTGATCCCTCTGGGAATTTGGAGTTGAATTTATTAGTGAAAAAAACTGTAATCTGTTATCATAGGCTTTAAAAAAGAAAAAAAAGCATCACGTACTGGCAGTTCAGTCACCATTTTCCTTTAACACAAATGTGAAAACCCGAGTTCTTTCCTTTGTCCTGGGTGAATCAGAATGATGCTATATACTAAGATAGGATCTGCTGGCTTTCCAGAGGCTGTCCAGAGATATTTGCAATTATTTTGCCCCAGATGCACAGCAATTTGCTTAAAAAAGGATATAGATGGAAAAACAGATAAGGTTTTAGTGCCACTGTCTTTGGTTCTACCACTTGAAGAGAGATGAATGAGAAGGGATGTCCGTGAAGTGAAGTGCTGGAGGAGATTGAGAGTCAATCCTGGTGGGCAGCAGGAAGAACAAATGAGTGGATAATCCCAAAAGATTGATTGCCTCATTTTTCACAGAGGAAATAAAAACAAGTCCTTCTACTGAGAGTGGAGTGGGGCACTGCTGAGATTGGGAGCTTGAGAAGAGGGAATGTTTGGAAAGATGAGAGGGTGCTGGTGAGGGGCAAGCAATAGAGCCATTAGGAGGAGGTCTTGAAGAATTTAGTGAGTTGAATTGACTGCCAATGAAAACATGTCTAGCATTCCAGCAAATCATAGTCTGTTTCAAGTGCCCTCCTACCTTCCCAGGTAGGTAAGGGTGCAGAACCAAATGGATCTAGAACAGGCAGATGGGCAGGAGAAAGGGCTGGTGAGTTTAGCTGCCAAGTAAAGGGAGACACCACAAAGGAAATGTTTCAAAACGTTTTGTTTGTTTTTAAAGTAATTTCTAGGCCCAATGTGGGGCTTGAACTCATGACCCTGAGATCAAGAGTCACATGTTCTGGGGTGTCTGGGTGGCTCAGTTGGTTGGGCAGCTGCCTTTGGCTCAGGTCATGATCCCAGGGTCCTGGGATCAAACCCCACAATGGGTTCCCTGCTTAGTGGGGAGTCTGTCACTACCCACAAGTGCCCTCCCCCTCCCCCTGCTTTCACTCTCCCTCTCTCTTAAATAAATCAAAAAAATCTTAGGGGCGCCTGGGTGGCTCAGTGGGTTAAGCCTCTGCCTTCGGTTCAAGTCATGATCTCAGGGTCTTGGGATCGAGCCCCACATCGGGCTTTCTGCTCAGCAGGGAGCCTGCTTCCCCCTCTCTCTCTGCCTGCTGTTCTGCCTACTTGTGATCTCTCTCTCTCTCTCTCAAATAAATAAAAATCTTTAAAATATATATATAATTTAAAAAAGTCACATGTTCTACCAAATGAACCAGTCTCCAAAAGGTTTTTGTGTGTTAAGATTTTATTTATTTATTTGACAGAGAGAGAGATCACAAGTAGGCAGAGAAGCAGGCCGAGAGAGAGGAGGAGGAAGCAGGCTCCCTGCTGAGCAGAGAGCCCAATGCGGGGCTCAATCCCAGGACCCTGAGATCATGACCTGAGCCGTAGGCAGAGGCTTCAACGCAGTGAGCCACTCAGGTGCCCGCAAAAGTTCTTTTTTTAAGCCTCTACATAGCTTTATGGGTCTCAGCTGTGAAGTAGTCCACTCCTGGACTGACCAGTAGCTTAGTTCCCAATTAGTCCTACAAAAAAGCAATGTCCAACATAAAAAAGTTATGTGAACATAACAAAGACCTCTGGAGCACTTCCTTGATTACTTCGTGTCTAAGATGACATCACAGTCTTTCCCTGTTACCGTGTTTGGGGTAGCTCTCAGTTTGGAAATGACATAATTTATTTCTGAGCTACCAGATGATAATATTCACACCTTAAGTGGAACCTAAGTGTATGGAGTAAGATTGTTACTAAGAAACCCACTGCCCTTGCCATAGCAGCTTTCTGGGAACTTGCCCGTCAAATGGCAGCGATCACCGCTTTTGTTTGCAGATCTTTTTGGTATCTCTTCCTCTTTGCTTCTTGGACTGCGTGGCTTCTTTTTGAAAACTGATCCAGCCACGCCTTTTTTTTTTTTTTTTAAACTAAATGTGTTGTATTGACACACGAACAGACTGACCAATACACAGAATATGAAGTGGAGAAATAGGCCCAATTAAATACCGGAATTTAGGTTATTGTCATAGAGTCAAGTTGGTCTGCTAAATATGTATTTGTTTTAGTTAAACAAATATTTATTATAAAATCTTGTGCTTGAAAAATTAGCTCATTTACCTCCACCTGCTGACACCTCTCTATGCCAGAATACCATTTTTTTTTAATGATTTTATTTATTTATTTGACAGACAGAGATCACAAACAAGCAGAGAGAGGAGGAAGCAGGCTCTATGCTGAGCAGAGAACCCGATGTGGGGCTTGATCCCAGGACTCTGGGATCATGACCTGAGCTGAAGGCAGAGGCTTTAACCCACTGAGCCACCCAGGTGCCCCTATGCCAGAATATCTTTTAGATAATTGCAGAGTCACATGTGGTTGTAAGAAATCATACAGAGAGATCCTTTTATGTCCAGTTTCCCCCAGCACTCCATTCTGACATGGCTAGACTACAGTTTTTGCATCCCAGCAAACTCTGAATAGGACCACAAGGTTTCTGATGGGCCTTGTGTTGTTTTTGTGACCGCCCCCCACCCCCCTCACCCGCGGTTTTGCTTCACGATTGTCCTACCCACTAAGCATCTTGGTATTTAAGCATATCAGTGCTAATTTTAAACTTGTACGATCTTGATATTGCTATGTTGACTGTTCTTTGCCTTAACATTTAGAAAGAGATAATGAAATGTTAAATGGAGGAATCTAAAATCTGAGTAATGTATTATAGTATTGTCATGCAGATTTCTATAAAATTTCATTGGTCTCCAAGCTCCATAATCAGTAAAGATTGAACTGGTATGTCCGAAGTTCTTTTACTTAAACTAGAGTGATTCTCTATTTCAGCCCTACGACTTGTATCGCTCCCTAGACCAGGTCAGCACCTGATAAGCTTCTGAAGAAAATAGCTATGTTCTCTATGTGCCAAGAGCTGTGTTCTCTTTCTTCCTTCGTGTCAAAGCAATGAATTCCTTTCCCCCCAAAATGACTTCATAAAATTCCTCTTTCTCTGTATGTTCTTTGCTCAAATCCTCTATAACGATTTTGGGGTTCTGTATTTCGCCTCTACTCAGTCTGACCATAACCCTCTGGAATTCATCCTGCACCTTCTCCTTGTGTGTCATACCTGGCCTCCCAGCTTCACCTCCCGAGCACTGGCATCGCAGGATGCCACCCTGTCCTCGCCTGTTCTCCCGGCTCCTCTGTCTGCTGGGTTTGCTCCCTCCTTGTCTGACTCTCTTCTGCTTATCCCGACAATGTCAGTATCCACAGGACTCTGTGACCCACACGATCCTCCCTAGGTGATCTCGTGCTTTTCTATCATGCCAACAATGTTATGGGATTTCTTTTCCTAGAGGTCTCAAAAAGCAGGAGTAATCTCCCTTGAGAACAGAATAGAATTTTTATAAGAAACTTTTATTATTTTTAAAAATTATTTATTTTATAAAGTACTCTCTACACCCAATATGGGGCTTAAACCACAACCCCGAGATCAAGAGTTGCATGCCCTACCCACCAACCCCACCAGGCACCCTGAGAACAGTATAGAATTTAAGGAAAAACTTAGTTGAAAGCAAAACTTTCCACGTAGTAAGCCAAGATTGCACTGGGTTGGGAAAATGTATAGCAAAGGGTGACTGAACTCAGATGAGAAAAATAAATCAGAGACTGATTTATTTATTTATTTATTTAAGATTTTATCTATTTACTTGAGAGAGAGACAGTGAGAGAGAGCATGAGAGGAGAGAAGGTCAGAGGGAACAGACTCCCCATGGAGCAGGGAACCCCCACGTGGGACTCCATCCCAGGACCCCAGGATCATGACCTGAGCCGAAGGCAGTCGCCTAACCAACTGAGCCACCCAGGCGCCCTATTTATTTATTTTTAAAGATTAAAAAAAATTTTTTTGACAGAGATCACAAGTGGGCAGAGAGGCAGGCAGATAGAGGAGGAAGCGGGCTCCCTGCTGAGCAGAAAGCCAGACATGGGGCTCGATCCCAGGACCCCGGGATCATGACCTGAGCAGAAGCTTTAACTCACTGAGCCACCCAAGCACCCCTCAGAGACTGATTTAAAGTTCCTAAGTTCACTTTCTAATAATCTAAAGAAAAACTGGGAGCATGAAATGTCCCTAAAAAGATCTGGGATGATGGAATGCAAGGTTTTCCCATGCATATCTCTCACTGACCTGCACTGACAGCCCTCTTTTGAGGGTAAGATGTCAGGTTGAAGAGCAGAATCTTTGTCAAGGCAGAAGAATTTTTTTAGAACTCTAGGGAATAAAAACGTTTAGGAAGACCTCAGCATTTCATTTTCTCCAAGAGTGGTTCCTTATACCCAACACCCACCCCGACCACCCTCCACTACCACCACACACACACTGGGTATTTGGTGAATATATGAAGGGCCAGGAGAACAAAAGAAAAAACCTCATCACGTGACTAGTCACGCTGTCCTTGTCCCAAATCATTAGACGGGGTTTATCTCCTCTCTTCATAGCTTCACCCAATGAGAATGTTCTATTTCAATTGGTTCTTGGAAACTGACTTTATTATTTTTTTTTATGGTGAAAAGATTTATATTTAGAATTAGCCAGCTGGACTCAGTTTAGATGATCCCAGTTTTGTTGGCAACATCCAAAGCATCCTAGTCAGGAGCCAGCTGAATGGAACATATGCCTTCTCCTCTCCATCGGGCCTGATCAGGGTGTTGACCTTGGCCACGACAATGTCATAGAGCTCCTTCACAGTCTGTTTGATCTCGTGCTTGTTGGCCGTGATATCCACAATGAACGCAAGTGTGCTGTTGTCTTCTATTTCTTCATGGCTGACTCGGTGGTCAGGGGGATCCTAATGATGGCAGACTGGTCAAGCTTGCTTCTCCTGGGAGTGCTCTATCGAAGATATTTGGGCTGCTTTCAGAGACGCAGCGTCTTGGGCCATCAACGGTAAGTGACATGCAGATCTTTTCTCTGTGACTGTGGGCACCTTTTGGCACCCCTGTCCTGGCCTTGCTTTGGCTTTGGCTTTGGGAGGGGCAGGGGTTTCCTCGTCACCTCCGGTGCCACCTTCATGAAAGGGCCGGTTCTTGTAAACTGACTTTAAATCAGACTTCCCTACTCAACACCTTAGCGTTGACCATGGAAGGTGGTAGGAGCCTCCCCCGCCACCAAGAGGGGCTGAAATCCTTCTTGTCCTCACCCTAACCCCTTCCTGCTCCTGACGAGCCTCAATGTTCACAGGGTTTGCTGCCTGCAGAGGGCGTTGAGAGTGGATGAGCAGCGTTGCTCTTAAATTTTCCCTCTCCAGAGCCAAGTTAAATTCCAGAGAACCACATACAGTGAGGATTTTTGTTTTCTTTCTTCCATTCCCAGTCCGGGTGGCGGCAGAGCTCAAAGGGTAGTCTGTTCTGAGGAAAAGACGGCGTCTGCCTCTCTCCCATACCAGCCCTGATCACCTGATCAAATCCCAAGCAACCGGTCCTTAGATAACACAGCTGAGAAACCTGAAACCAACAGCCCGGACTCCCATCGGTGCCCAGCATCACCGTCTGGAAACGGAGACATGCCGCTGAGATGCCACAGTGATTGAGTGTTAAGTAGCATGGCTGGGGTTCTCTCACTAGAGAGGTCCACCAGAGGTCTCACCAGAGAGCCTGGACCTCTGAACTTAGACAAAGAAGGTTTTCAGAAAGTCTGTCTGGGGCTGGAGCCCTGGAGCTGTTTTGTGGCACTCTGCACATGTACTAGCCGTTAGGATCATTGTTCTTCCCTAGCAAAGCCATTCAGTACGTTAATCCAGCCTGCTGTCCGCTGGCCTGGGTTGCCTGCCACTTTCCCAGCAGGTGAGGGGATTTGATTGTGTTTGTGGCAAGGGAAGGAACGTCCCTATTTCCACTGTTGCTTTAATAGAGGAAGGCGTCCTCCAATGAGGGGGCTGAAGAGGAGGCAGAGCCTCCTGGGATGAGGAGTAAGAACACTTCCCCTTATGACAGAGTTTTTACAGAATGACTTCTGGGCTAGAAGCTCTAGAAGGAGCACAGCTTGTAGCGTGTAGAACGGATGTGGTCCTTGACAAGTCCTGTTAGTGATTGGAGAAGCTGGGAAGTGTTAGATGTATATGGAAGAGTTTCTTCAGGATGAAAGAATAGAGGTAGGAAATCCAGCTTCCCTCAGAGGCTTGGAGACCCAGTTTATTCTGAAAATGCTGAGAACACCCTCAACGCTGCAGAAGGTGGTGCCAGAGAGCTAAGTCAGGCAAGAAAGCTGCCTCTGAGTCTACCCTCTGGACAGTGTGGGTCCACCTTATGTGTATCCGTACTCGTGGGGACCAAGCCTGTGGGGTGTGTCCTGGGAGAAGAGAAGAAAACACCAAGGGTTCACTCAGAGGTACGTGGGTCATGGGTTTCAAGTCATGGCAAGTCACATAACTCTCAGACATCAAACACTGCCAGGACGTGGGAGTGGGGAAGAAGCTTCTTGGGGCTGGGGGGGTCACTACGCTTTAGCTTTAGCTCCAAAGCCCCTCACCATTATCAGCGGTAGCAGATCGCGACATGCAGTCAGGAGAGAATGTCTTTCGACAGAAGGGTGAGAACATGTCTTTCTCATGAGGTTTAGTGGTCAGAGAGAAGGGAGGTAGAGCTCCAGGGAAGGCTCTTTTAGCCTCTGTTTCAGCACCAGCTAATGAGCAACGGAGAGCGCTGCTCACCCTTTCTCCTTGTGGGTTTCCCAGCAACAAAGCAAATCTGAGTGAAGGGGAATAATTGCTGTTACTCAGCTGAAAAGCCTGAACAAGTCGAAGTTAATTTTTTGACTTAGGTAATTGTCTGTTGACTTGCTGGGAAATCCCTTTCCTTGGGGGAGGAAGGCAGGAGGAGGGGTTGTGATAATTTGGAGGTATTCACAGTGCAGACTGGAAAGAGAAGCAAGACCCAGCAACAGACGCCAAGTTTAAGCTTCGAAGCATATAGTTCCAGTCTGGGTCATGCTTTGCATTTGCTGAAGATCGAATCAACAACTCCATTTTCTTGGGAGGGAGATGAAGCCATAAGCCCGCAGTCTGTGAACTGCCTGGGAACCTTTCCTGAAAGGTAAAGAGCTTTGTTCTGACCCATAACATCTCTGCCCTCTGTTCTTCTTTTCTTTGACTCTTCTCTAGACGATATTTAAAAAATATATATTTTGTTTATTTGAGAGAGAGAGTTTTATTTATTTGAGAGAGAGAGAATGAGAGAGGGAAAGCAGAGAGGAAGAAAGAGAGGGAGAAGAAGACTCCCCGCTGAGCAGGGAGCCTGCCGTGGGGCTTGATCCCAGGACCCGGGGATCATGAACTGAGTTGAAGGTAGACGCTGAACCAACTGAACCATCCAGGCGTCCCTCCTTTGACTCTTTTCATCTGGTTCCTTTGACTCTCTGTGATGTAATCTTGCGCACAATCTTCTATAACGATGGTAAATATCCATCCGTTTCTCAATCCCAGTATGCAAAATTATTTAGGACCACAAATGGAGGGAAACTAAGGTTTGGAGCTTGGCCAGAGTTCATACAATTCTTTGCACCATCTGGACAGAAGGGCCCTGGCAATCAAGAGAAGTAGCCAATAACATGCATTCTGTGAGGGTTTCCACCTTCTCCTGGGATTCGCCTCCATCGTAGCAAACTTCTGCAGAAAGACTTATACAAGATGGACTTGTGGAAGGAAGAGAGAGGAAAAAGCGACCTCTTCTGTAAAGAGTGGAGCAGCAGCACTGAAGGGGGTGGGGAGGAGGAGAAGAATTATCATGTGGCTCGGTGAGTTATGGATGTGTGAGAGTGAGCTCAGAGTTTCCAGGGTGAATATATGGCTCCAGGGAAACTTCCAGGGAAATATGTGCAAAGGGGGGAAAAAAGGCATTGGATCTGAAGTTAGAAAGCCCAAGTGTGAGTGCCATCTAAAATACAAGTCACCTATATCACCTTGAACCAGTTATTTAACATCTCCTTATCTGTAAAATGGAACTAGTGAAATCTGTAGCTGTGGATGTGATACGTGAGCTGAAAGAGAGAAAACAAATAAATGCTAGCCATGATGGCCATGGCACTGGGAGATAGCTTCACGGCTGTCCTTTTCTTTCTTAGGAATCCTCTCAAAATAAAGGAACTTGGCCCTCTGCATTGTCATAGTCTAAGACATTGACTTAGCAATGGCCCAGAAACCCTCATTGAACTATTATCAGAATTTCCACTAACCAAGATACATGTCCGTGAAATACTTTTGAATAGCAGAGAAGTTCCTGAAGTAAAAGACAAGAGCGAGGGTCTATATGGGCAGAAGGCAATATGGAAGCTCAGGCCAGAGGAGTTGTTCGGGTCCAATGGAAAGAGAACCAGAGGCTAAAGTTCTGGTTCTAGTTCGGATTCCATCACTGCACTGGTTATCTGATCTTGGCACAGATCACCCTGAAGAAACTGAGGTTTGCACAGTTCATCTGTCAATAGAGGAGAGTATCTTTCCTATTATTCTCATGTGGTTGTGAGGAAGAAAACACATATGATGAAGATGTAAGTTCAAGGTGCCACATTATAGTGTAGGTGTCAGGTTTGAGGAAGTGGGAAGGGGAGACTCTGGGATCACGGCAGTTACATAGTAAAGGCTGCCATCCCTATGACTAGAATCCATATGGCTCTGGACACAAGAGTTCTGATACCACACCTACTGGTCACTGTACACATTTCCCTTTTGAATTCTCTACAAACCAGAATTTTCTGGTCCCTGTGCTAGCCTCGGCCCATTTTTTAGAAAGCTTCAACTGACCTCTCTCACAAAGTCTCTGCAATTTAGGAGAAGAGATTTTGTGGTTTGACCTGATGCTGACATCCTAGCCAAGCCAAAGACCAGAGTCCACGCCATCCAAATTACAGGTGACATGATGGAAATGCTCTTTCTTTTCAGGTGTGAATTGTGCAACATGACCCTGGGCCATTGTAGACAGGGGCCAGCACTAAAGTGGGAGAGTGAAAAGACAGTGAAAATCATCAGAAGAACCAGTGAGTATCCAGAAAAATTGACATGACAATGAACAGATATATTGTGCCACTAAAATTATACCTTAACCTATATACTTAGCTTTGGACCTGAGGGAGAAGGACAGCTAGCTCCCATTGATTGAAAAAAAGAATTTGAGTCTCAAAGTCTGGATGCTGCTGCCTTGCTGTGATATTAGGAGTCAAAAGGGGATTTGGAGCAAGCTGTCTGATAGCAGCATCTGGGTGGGAGGGAAATCTCAGTGCTGAGGAGACAGAAGAGGGAGAGCCACAAGGGTTTCCTGGCCTCCTTATCTTTGCCATCCATGCACCCTCTCACCATGAGTAGAGAAAAAAAATGATTTTTTAAAAAAGTTTTATTTATTTACTTTTTAAAAAGTAAGTGCTACATCCAATATGGGGCCATGACCCCAAAATCAAGAGTCACATGGTTCTTCCAACTGAGCCAGGCTGGCATCCCAGAAATGAGCTACTTAAGGTATAAGAACACAGGGGCGCCTGGGTGGCTCAGTGGGTTAAAGCCACGCATCGGGCTCTCTGCTCAGCCATGGGGCTCTCTGCTCAGCGGGGAGCCTGCTTCCTCCTCTCTCTCTCTCTGCCTGCCTCTCTGCCTACTTGTGATCTCTGTCTGTCAAATAAATAAATAAAATCTTTAAAAAAAAGGGCATAAGAACACAGAGTGGGAAGAGAAGGGCAAAGAAATGAGATGTGCAGAGTGATCTCTTTCCCTTTCCGAATTTCTTTGGAATTTACTATTAGGACCAGAAACTTAGTCTTTATGTTGTCAGATCTCTCTTTCTGTGGAATATCATTTCTCCTCAACTAAATGGCATGCTCTCTGTTTTATCTCGCTCCCAGTTCCCACATAGTGGATACTTCAAGGGTTTGGTTGATAGAAGTGGTTACATGTGTTCTCTCAGGGGGAACTATCTTTTTAATTAAATTTAATTTTTTATTAATTATTTTTTAAAGATTTATTTATTTATTTATTTGACAGACAGAGATCACACGTAGGCAGAGAGGCAGGCAGAGAGAGAGGGGAAGCAGGCTCCTTGCTGAGCAGAGAGCCCGATGCGGGGCTCGATCCCAGGACCCTGGGATCACGACCTGAGCTGAAGGCAGAGGCTTAACCCACTGAGCCACCCAGGTGCCCCTTTTTTATTAATTATTTTTATTAACATATAATGTTTTATTTGCCCCAGGGGTACAGGTCTGTGAATCTTCAGGCTTACACATTTCACAGCATTCACCATAGCACATACCCTCTCCAGTGTTCATAACCCAACTACCCTCTCCACATCCTCACTCCCCCCAGCAACCCTCAGTTTGTTTTGAGATTAAGAGTCTCTTATGGTTTGTCTCCCTCCTGATCCCATCTTGTTTCATTTTTTCCTTCCCTACCTCCCTAACCCCCTACTCTGCCTCTAAAATTCCTCATATCAGGGAGATTATATGATAATTGTCTTTCTCTGATTGACTTATTTCGCTCAGCATAATACCCTCTAGTTCCATCCACGTTGGTGCAACTGGCAAGATTTCATTTCTTTTGATGGCTGCATAGTATTCCATGAGATAGATATATAGATACAGATACACACACACACACACACACACACATACATCACAACTTCTTTATCCATTCATCTGTTGATGGACATCTAGATTCTTTCCATAGTTTGGCTATTGTAGACATTGCTGCTATAAACATTTGGGTGCACGTGCCCCTTCCGATCACTACACTTGTATCTTTAGGGTAAATACCCACTAGTGCGATTGCTGGGTTGTAGGATAGCTCTATTTTCAACTTTTTGAGGAAAGGAGGAACTATCTTGAGGAGAGGATTGTATTGTGATTTGCTACATGTTTCCATGACAAAGTACCTGAGAGTGACTCAGCCTAACAGCCAATCTGGTTGCTCCCAACCAGAGAGAGAGAGAGAAAGAGAGAGAGACAGAGAGAGAGACTCTATTTACAGAGACCAGGCTCGCCTGGCACCTTTTTCAGCCAAGCTTGTCCGTGCTGACTGCTCTTGCCTCTCAGCCTCTTGGTCAGAAGAGCATGGGAAATGTACACGTCTCTGGTTTGGAACTTTGCAGAGATATTTCCTTGGGGCTATTAGAGAATTGTTCTTTAGATCTACCTTTTGTTAAAGAACTACACCGGAAGTTCTGGCGGTTGTTTGCTACAAGCGATATCTTTATCCTCAAACATTACTTAGTGCTAAAAAGGACATTGTGCCACCTCCTGAGGAAGCAAAGTTCCCACTTTCCAAGCCTAGCGGTGAGGCTGGAGAGTCTGTATACATCCGCGGGTGGGGCAGGTTATCAGTTTTACAGAAACTCCAACCAGGATAGGGTTGCCTAAGAGGGGGTTGGTCCAAGAAAACTTCATAGAACCTGAAACGACTTTGAAGCAAGGGTCAAATCTGACTAACCAAAAAAAGATAATGTATTGTGTGCAGTAAATCACTTCATTTTAGCAGGTTTCATATGGTCACATAAAGTTGGAAAAGGTTTTGGAAAACCTTGACTTCCAGATTTACAGTTTGCATTTTAATCAGTAAGCACTGGGAAGTCATTAAATATTTGTGAGCAAGTGTATGAATGGGTCAAAGAATTGGTACGGAAGACGATGGTGGGGGTGCGGTGCTAGCTGGGAAAAGTCACAACAATCCCTAGGGATTATTGGACTAGGAGTATCCAACTAAGCTTGTAGCAGAGAATGGGAAGCACAGCACTCAATTCTCTGAACTCCTGTCTTGGAACACTGTTTGCATGTTGTTGGCTTGAATTAAAAATATGTGGGATGCCTCTCTGATCCTTGCTTTCTTCACAGTCTCCTGACCACTTTCCCCAGGAAAGTGGAAAGAAAACTGCCCTATTATCTGTTGATTGTCCTCAGGCAACTCACTGGGCTCCACTGGACCTTCATTATCTCATTTAAATCAGATGACCATAATTTTACCTGCTGGAAGGCAGAGCGCTGGAGTACGGAATATCTTGATGATCTTTTCAACTCTTTGAGTGCCTTTCGTGTGTGTGTGTGTGTGTGTGTGTGAATATTTATTTATTTAAGTGATCTCTGCACCCAACCTGGGGCTCCTGTTTACCACTGGGAGATCAAGAGTCGCTCCATCTTTCAACTGAGGCAGCCAGGCACCCCTCTTTTCCATTTTTAATTCTTCAGAACTCTCCAACATCTGCTTTCCCTCAGTCTGGGAAAAACGACTTGGGGTTCGATCTGGGGTGTGTATAACTTCCCCAGATTTTCTGATTGACGTGGTGGTTGAGGTCGGGATGGAAAGGTCTTCAAATCCAACCCGGACGAGGAATCTGTGGCTGACTGAAGTGGTCATTGCCTCCCAACTAACACCACGTCTACTCTTATTATTTAAGTAGGAAGGAGGGTCGTCCCTGGCCCCGAGAGGCCCAGAAGCCAAAGCCTCAGCGTCAGTCACCCTCGCCCCCCAGCTCTTCCCCAGAGTGACCGCTCCCCCACTCCCCCACCCCGCGCCCCCCCTTCAACCCAGCTTCTACTTCACTTCTGCCTGAGGCGCCACGCCGCTAAGTGCCTGGGCGGTACCTCAGTTTCCCTCAGTCACACAGATTTCGGATCAGAACTCGCCCCCCCAACACCCCAACCGTCTGAGTCGACGAAGGCGCCAATCTCGGGCCTCATCTCTTGCTGCCCCAAGGAGGCCAAAAGGGGTTCTTCCCCACCCCTCTCCCCGGGGTTTCTCGGGGGCGGAGCCCACCTGGACCCCGGGGGCGGGGCCGAGGCGGGGGCGGCACAGGTGGGTGTGCGGTCGCGCCGAGGGCTGGGCCAAAGAGCCTGAGCGGGAGGCGGCGGCGGAGAGGCGGGCGGGCGCGCACCTAGGGAAGCCTCCCTGTGGGCAGTGTGAGAGCGAACGGGCGGGCGGGCGAGGAGGAGGGCGGGCGGGAGGCGGCGAGCCTGCGACGAGGAGAGGCGTGGAGAGGAGAGCCGGGCGCCGAGGACACTCCGGGGAGGAGGCGCCGGGTCTGCTCGCGGAGAGAGACCTGCGAGGCGGCGCGCGAGGCGCCCGCGCAGCCGGAGGGACCCCTTGCGCGCGGAGCATGAGCCGGCCGCCGGCTGGAGAGCGGCGAGAGGAGACGGCGTCGGCGCAGCCCTGAGACGCTGGGCTGGGGCTGGTTCACCGCGCGCCGGGGGCGCTGGGCCCGGCAGGGGGGCGGGGGCTGGGTGCGGAGCGTCCCGCGCTGGCGGCGGCCGCCGGGGCGCCAAACCATGGGGAGCCCCCGGGCCGCGCTGCTCCTGCTGCTCCTGCGCCCGGTCAAGCTGCTGCGGAGGCGCTTCCGGCTGCTGCTGGCGCTCGCCCTGGTGTCCGTGGGGCTCTGGACTCTTTATCTGGAACTGGTGGCGTCGGCCCAGGTCGGCGGAAACCCCCTGAACCGGAGTAAGTGAGCGCGGGGGGCACGGGGAGGGCACGGGGGTGGGAGCTCCGGGGTTGGGGAGACCCGCCTCTCATCCTCAGACCCGATTTCCAACTCCTGTTCGTCTCCAGGTGCCCGGCGCCGCCCCGCTGCCTACTCCGGGAAGAGAAGGGGGGCGTGGGGGCCGGTCGCCGAGTTCCGAAACCCGGCCTGCCCGCCGGGCCGTGTGGGGCCGGGGCATCCTCGGGGCTGCTCGCTGCTCCCCTCGGAGGACGGCGTGGAGAGAGGCTCCCGCCCGCCCCCCTCCCCACGCGCGGAAATGCGGGTGGAGACGCGGGGCACCTCCCGCACGCTAGGCTTGCAGCTCCCCCGCCCCAGCAAGGGAAACGCGCGGTCCAGGCGTGGGCTGGGGGTCTGTGCCCAGGGTGCTCTCGGCCTTGTGCCCCCCCCCCCCCCCAGGAAGAGTGCTCCAGTTAGCGCGGCCCAAACTTTGCTTTGTGGCTCGCTCCGTTTCCTCTCCCGCTGCGCTTTCTGCGATTCTTTATTTTAGCCATACCTCTGAGAGTCCCCACACCTCCCCCTTCCTCTGCGCCACTACCCCCCACCCGGTCCCTTCCTCTTCCTCACTGAGCCGGGCCCCTCTCCTAGTCCTGACCACCCCTCCAGCTAGTTATCCGAAGCTCTTTTTGGAACTCTTCGGAACGTACTGAACTCACCAGACCCTGGGCACGGAGACAATGGACGGCACAGTGCACCAGGCAGTGGCTACATCCCTACTTCTCTGTTTAACGTAGCCAGAGCCACTTACTTTTTCTGTGCCTCAGTTTCCTGCTAGGAACATGGGAGGGAACGGTCTCTTTCTCGTTTTCTTTCAACAGCCATGGCTATCCGACGTCATTTTCAGTTTACTGTTGATGGAGTGAACAAAGTAAAATTCCGAGAGTGTCAGGGACTGTCAGAGGTCAACAATAGCAGGAAAAAGTGGAGAAGCTCCCAGAGAGGAGGCTCCCTGCCCACGCCTGAGGAGTGGAGGTTCATAGTTGGAGCACACTGTCTCCCATGCCTTCACTTCCCCCTTTGAGGAAATTCTGAAGGTATATGCGGTGATGAAATTGCTGGTGAGAAGATGCTTTGACATGTCCTCCTGTCAACTGCTCTGCCCAGAGTTGGGTGTGGTGCCTTGCCTCCTCCTGTGGCCAAAGAGAGGGAATTACTAGGGTCAGTAATTGAGCTGGTTCAGGGTAGAGACATATACTTATGGCAGAACCTCTCTGTTGAAGTAATTCTGGCTGTAAGTAGGGAGAGTGGGGTTCCAGTCCTGGTTCTGCCACTAACGAGTTGGGGGAGCAAAGGGAAAATGGCAGCTTCTCAGCTAGAAGGAGGAAGTTGGACTGAATGATCTCTAAGGTCCCTCTGAGTCTGGTTGCTTAGGTTGTGTGATCTTGCCTCTTGGGCTTTTCCAAGGCCAGAGAGCTCGAGGAGGGCTCTGCTTAGCCACAGCTCCAAATAGGAGAGTTCCTCCTTACGGTGACCAAAACTCGCCTTCCCATAGCTAGTTCTTCCCTCCCCTGAGCCTTGAAAGACAGTGCTCTTCCATGCTGTGGCCATTCAGCCCCTTGGAGTGTGTGCAGGTAGGAGCTCCCTTCTCTCCTCCTTGGGACACCCCTTCTCAAGGTGACCACCATTTTGATAATGTGGTAGCCAGTGGGATCCTCTGCATAGATTAAAAACAGAGGAAAGCAGTTGCTTTGTGATCCTGAAACTAGTGATGTCTCTTCTTCCTCCCACCCGCACCCCAACACACTTTCCCTTTGCCTCAAGTGTGCTTTTTCCTCAGAGACCAGAACCAGTTTGCCATCATCGTAATCTCACACTCTGGCTCCTACCCTGACTCCTGTTGGCTGTCTCATCCCTAGCTATCAATTCGTGGGGCTGTTTGGTTTCCCTTCTAGATGAATCTTAACACTGACTGGGTTTCCATATTCTTTCTTTTTCCAAACTGACCCTTCTCCAGAAAGATGTTTCCAGCTTCCAGTTCCAGCAATGTCTTCGTTTGTTTAACCATCATTTTTTATGAGAGCCCAGGCCTGGACACTGATGGGTCTTTCGTTTGTTTGTCTCAGCCTCCTAGAACCCCAAAACCCATCTGCTCTGCAGGGTGACTTTTAGTGCTGGGCTGTCTCATTGTATTCTGCTCTTGCCTGGATTT
Organism: Mellivora capensis; assembly: GCA_004024625.1. Classification (NCBI taxonomy): domain Eukaryota; kingdom Metazoa; phylum Chordata; class Mammalia; order Carnivora; family Mustelidae; genus Mellivora; species Mellivora capensis. The sequence goes on from PISX010003920.1 coordinate 50,530, forward strand.
CCTTTTGGAATGAGATTTAGACAGTGGCTGTGGTTTCTGGCTCCTTGTCTACCATCCTTCTTTGTTTTCAAGAAGCCCAGACATCTTTCATCAAAGTCCTCTTCTGTCCTATAGGTCTTACTCCCAGCTCAGAGCTGTTTCTCTGGAGGGAGAGCAGGGGAGGAGGAATTAAAGAATAGAGGTAAGGAAAGGCTTCCTGGAATTCCCTCCTTTACACCCCGGCATACCAACAGCAACCAGGCAATAGAACTTCCCTTCCCAGGACTGTACCCGTGGCCTTGACCACAGCAGCCAGAGTCCCAGCTTGGCTCTGCTTCCCAGCAAGCCACCCTGCCTCCTCTCCCTAGTAGTCCCTGCCAAGTCACTCTCAGCCTTCCTGTCATCTGTAAGGCCAGCCTCCCTTACCAAGAACCTTTCATTTGCTTGTCTCTGTGCGTCGGGTACATTGATCTGACGCTGGAAGAAGTGTATGGAGGAATGGCAGTCCCAAACTCCAGGGTGGTAAAGTAATGACAGGGGGAGCAAACTTCCTGCTTCATCTCCATGGAATAACCCAGTAGTTTAAGATATGGATGATGTGTAGTTTGGGTTCCGTATGTAGAAGGAGATACAACCACAACTGGAGTAACTTCAGAGAAAAACAACCCAAATCTTTAACAGATAGAAAATGGGTCCCTTGGACAAAAGAATTAGAACTGTTCACTCATTTAAACAAATATTTATTGAGCATATACCTTGAGCAAAGCCGTGTGCTAGGTCACTTCGATATAATGGTGAGCAGATTATGTTGTCTGCCCCTCAACAGCTTTTTCTCTAGGAGGGGAGTTGAGGTACATATATAAAAATAACTAATATGGAACAGTCATTAAGTTTTACAACTGGGGATACTAGATGTTGCTGTGACACTCCTGGAAATGGGATACGGCTCTTCCAACTAATATTTCATGCAAGTGGTGACATTTCAGGAGAGCTTGAGAAGTTGGTAAGATTTTAACAGATATGGAAAGAGAAGGCTATTCCAGGCAGAAGGCAGTATAAACAAAGACCAGGGAAAAGTTAGTGTTTGGGAATGTCGAGCATCTGGGTTTGATGAAGCAGAGAGTAGGAGGGAGGAGATAGGATGGCGCTATATTATGAAAGACTTTGAAAGCAACCTTCAAGACTGGTATTTATTCAGTAGATAAGAGAAGGCAGTTTGGGAATAGGGTAGGTAACCTTGTAGAATGGAGCCGGCCAGGATCAAGCAGTTTTACGATACTTTGGCCTGGAGGATGCCTAAACAGGGCTCTGAAGGTCCCTTGCTGTGGCTGGCACGAGCCCTTTAGCTGCTGAGTCATGTAGCTCTCCTGGGGACGGGTCAGGGTGGTCAGGGGCATTCAGAGGGCTTGGGGCAGTCACTCTATGCCAGCATGTTCAGAAGTCTTTTTAGGTAGTTGAATAACTAGTACAGCCATACTGAAGTGTACCTGCTGAGAAGCAGCCCTGGGAACAGACTATTATTGGAAGTTAAAGACTCTCCATCCTGGCAGGTTTTAACAAGTTAAACCCATTCGTTCAGATTGGATTAGCTAAATCCTGCCCGAGGGCAAAGGTCTGGACCAAAATGGTTTCTAGGTTCTTTGCTCTATAATTGACCTACTGCTGGGACCAACTTGGTGCTGGAGCCAAGAGATTGCGGTTCGGGCCCAGAGCCAGGACAGAATGATAGCATGCAGCCCCTTTCTAGATCTTGCAAGGCTGGTTCCGGCGTGTCCCTGTTTTTCAGTGTCAGGTTTACCCGCTGAACCCTAGAGTGTCCTCAGGCTCAGGAATGAATTGACTTTTGCTGCATTACATCTGTAACACACCTTTCCCGTTGGCCCCTGTAACTTTCGATGGACTCCTTAGTGGGCGGAGGGGGGGAATACCCACCGAAGGCAGCCAGGCACCTCAGCTCCTGGGGTCACCACGTCACGCTGGTTTGGAAAGGATACAGACCCTAGCAGAGGTAGGAGTCTGAGCCACAGGCAGAGAGAGATAGGGAGAGCAAGTCAGACAGATGTGTGGGCAGAGCGGGACTGGTGTGGCTTAGGGCCGACCCTCAGAGCAGAGGTGAGTGTTGGAGAGGAGCACACCTCCTTCTGTGCTCCGTGTGGCTAGGGACCATGTCTCTGCTGCCCCTCCTTCCCGTGGAACCTTGGTTCCTGTGTCCTGCTTAACGCCCCTTTTTCCGCTGCCACCCTGGGCACCTGGCTTCTGTGTGTATATTCAGATCAGTATCCCACTCCGGGCACACACTAGGCACTTGACTAAATACCTCCTGGTTATGGATGGTAAGCTCTGAATTTCCAAGCACCTGATATTTTCCACTGGCAGATACTTTGTTTATCAGTGACCAGTCCAAGAATAGAACCTAGGAATTCTTGTTCCTTGTAGCGTAGCACATATAAACAACAATAGCTTTTCCACACGTATGCAAAGGGTAAGAATTAAGCCATCAATGCCTTTTTACATAAGCGTATTTTCTTTGGACCCAGCACCGGCTGGACCCAGAATGCCCCGTGTGACAGGGAGTAGGAGACCTTACCCAGACTTGGCATCTCCTTTCCCTGGTCTCTTCTGTTCTCCTTCTGATGTGGCCAGGACAGCTGTAGGAGCACACCTCGCCATCTACCCTGCCCACACCCCCCGGGGGCTCTTGGTCCAAAGTCGAGGCCCCTGCTCCCCCGCCCCTATTCGCCTGCTCAGGGGTGCGGAGGTTTCTTACCGCTCCCTGTCCCGGGAGTTGTTCAGACGCCCTGCCTGGGTAGAACTGCTTCAGAGCACCAGGTCTTTCGAAGCAACTTCTGTGCTGGTTTTAGGAGCTGCTGGTGCTCGCACTGCAGTAATTTTCCAGGCCACGGAGCCTGCTGGTCTTGCCCTCTAGAGCTGAGCTTTATGGAGCAGAGCGGAGCAGCCGCCATAGCGGAGTTTGCTTTGGAAGGGGGCCTAGAGGCTGTTCTTGGAGCCTAGTTCTCTACCAAGTTCCACCGGTCTCAAAATCTACCGTTTTTATTTTCCACGAATACTTTGCCTTATATCCAAGGATGGTGAGGTCTAAACCAGGCCAGCTCTGTAGTTTGCTTTCAGAGCCCTCTCACCTTGTGATCCACAATTAATAGATTTCTGTGTTACCCGATATTAAAAAAAAAAATACTACTGGAGGAGGTGAGAACAGTTGGGAGGGTGTATATAGAGGGCGTTGGGCTGGATATGTTATATATTCTGAGCAAAGCATGATGGATAGCTCCTTAAATTTTGCAGACTTTTAGGTTCTAACAAGTGCTGCTTTCAGTGTTACAAGTATCCATGAGACAAGCAAAAATGAATATTATTTTTATCCTTGTGATATTTTTGTATGTGATTTATTTTTTATGCGAATTTTTTAAAAACTACTAACCAACTTTTTTAGAAAGTAAAGCCACAAATTATCCTCGAGGTTCCTGGCTGCATGTAGGTTTTATTTTGTTTTTTGTAACTTTTCTTTGAAGTATCTTCTGTGTTCAGAAAAGTGCATGAATGAGTGTAGCGCTTGAATTATCAGAAACTGAACATACGTGTGTAATGAGCACCCCAATGAAGAAATGGAACATTGCCAGCACCCCAGCAGCCCCTGTTAAATTCCCTTTCAGTCACTACCCTTAGGACAGATACGCTTTGCCTATTTTTATACTTCTTGTATAAAAATACGTGCTTTATTTTAAAGTTGATATTTATGATTATAAAAATGATGCATGTTCATTATACCAGATGACAGCTTTGTAGCTGGACCACACTAACCCCTGTAAAATTACATTTTTGTGCTGTAGGTACCCCCAAACAACTGATAGAATAGCTTCAGGAGTAGGTAGTGAAGACCCAGAACCTAAAAGCTCTGAGACAGAGCCCTGTGAAATTCTCCATTAGAATTGCTACCAGGGTGGGGTTGAGAAGCATTGCTTATCATGTATGTGAGAACTGTCCAAAAAGGTTTCTCTGGTCTTGATTTTAGAAATAGCTGTGCTTCTATTGAGCAATTTGTTTAAATTTTTATTGGCCATGGTAAATTGTATAACTACCAGGTTTTTCCCTTTGTATTGATTACTAGAAAGCTTTAAAATTCAGTTTTTGGTTCATCTGGAAAAAAATGTAAAAGGCTTTATGATCTGCCTCTTGGTATTAATTATATGCCTCCCGTATTTTTATTCCCCCGCCAAACAATGACTTCTAGTTTATGTCATCTTACATTCTTTTTCGGAGCAAATCAAGGCATAAAAGAAATCAAGAGAAATGCTATGGTGTATATAAAAGTATGAAGAAGAAATTAAAAATCACCTATAATCCCACTACTTTGACCTAGAGATTGTTTGAAAGAAAAATAATAAGTATAATAAGCTGTGATCACCAGATGCTGGATTCTGGAATACTTTAAACAAGAATTCTGGAGGAAAAAAAGCCAAAAAATAATCTTCCCAGTCTTTTTTTTTTCTTTTGGTTTTTAGTTTATTTAGGTGTTCAAAGTCGAATGGCATTCAAAAATAAATTCTCACCTCTTTATGAGGATCATTAAAAACTTAGAATTTACTAGACAGATGTTGGGGCCTGAGCCAGAGTCATTGAGAACAGAGACATAAATACAAGGAAAATTCAGTAAAGCTTGGGGAACCCCATCACCACTGATCAGGTAACTGAGGGGACTGGTCCAGAAGGCCAGGAACCTCAAGTTGCTCATGTGGACTCCTGCCCTGCCAGGCCAGCAGTGAGACCATAAGTGTGAAGACCTGTAGCCCCCAAGCCTGTGTGTGGCTTATGTGCATAAAGTCACAAACATCAGAGATCCAGCCCCTTTACTAACATATGAGAAACCAGGCCCAGGGAAGAGATGTTATCTGCCTCCTCTACTAATTTCTTTTAAACCGATTCTTGTGGCGCCTAGCAGGGCCTAGGCACTCATCCTACCCTATCCCAGATAGAATTGTGCTTTACAGTATCAGGACCTGGGAAAAGGGCCCACGGATGGGAAGAAGAGAAAGAAAAGTGGGGAGTGGGAATAGAGAAGCGATGATGCAAACAGACCGAGGATGTTATCTGTCAATGGCCAGAAGCTGAGTGATGTGTATTTTTCCATTTTTATTTATTTTGCAAATCCTGAGTGGCTATAGAGGTGATTCATTTTCAAACTAAAAATGTTCATGGAGCATTTACTTTCTTGTGGGGGACTCTGTGGGGTAAAAAGCATTGATAGTTCCTGGAAAAAATGATGGACTTTGAAGACAGGCAGGGCTCAAATCCAAGCTTAGTTACTCACTAGTTGCAGGACTTTACTTAGCCCTTTTCAAGACTCAGATGCTTCTTCTGGGTAAGGGGAGGGGGGCAGGTTGGGTTATAATGCCCTCCCTGTAGAGCTTTTCTTATGATTTCGTAAGATGTAGTGAGCCTAACACATATTAGGTGCCCAATTAGATTTAACATAAGCCTTGCACATATTAAGAGCTCAGTGAATGTTGGTTCCCATCTCTGCCCCCTGCGAGTTTACAGTCTGGTAGGAATTGGAAAATGGCTGGGCAGGCAGGAGGCGATAGATACATTCCTCAGCTAGCCATTTGCCAGTGTCTCTTCGGCATTTCAATCCGTGACACAGCTGTGCCCAGTTCTCAGCAGTCCCCATCTATGTCCAGCACCTGCCTGCAAATACATGGTCTTTAACCACCCTTTTTTCTTTGATATTCAGCACTGCCTCCATCTTTCTATCCCCATCCCAGGCAAAGATTTGCATTAGGGGGAGCGAGGGGCAGATCAAAGTCAAGGATTTTGCTGAGAATGACAGATCTGTTGGGGATGAGTCAGGGCACAAGAGCTCTGTGCTTGAGAAGTGGTAGCCGGTCCCTCTGCTGTGTGTCCCTGAGCACACTCTGAGCATTTCTGGGACAGAAAGGCAGAAACACTGGGCACACATCTTTGTTTAAATCCTAGCTTTGTAATGGACTTATCGAGGGTCCTTGGGCAAGTGCCTTTCCTTGTGAGGGTTTCAGTTTCATAATCTTTGGAAAGAGGAGATGCTTCTTTCAGGAGTAGGTTTGGAACCTCTCCAGTGTCACTGAGATGTCAAGGGGACAGTCAGTTTTGGCCATTCTGGCACTGGTCTTTCATGACTCAGTTGCCTTGAACTGAGAGGTGGCAGCTATCCCAGGGCTTCTGGCTACTTTGTCTCCAAGGTCATTTCTGACAACCTGGTCTCCATACAAGCAGTTGCCTCAAAGATTAAAGGCCTCTCTGCTGAGATCTTCTTACAAATCCTCTGATCCACTCTCCACCCTGCCTGCCAACCCGGGTTCAAATGGATGCATGCAGGCATGTGTACATACACACCCCGCTGTCCCAAACAGCTGGTCTCCTGACCACACACCACCACCTATGACTCAAGGATTGGCAGGAGGAGTGAGGACATTGAGGATTTCTTCACGCACCAGGGACTGTTAATGGAGCATCCCAGTTCTTGGTGTTGTCCTTTTTGTTCCAGCCAAGTTGAGGGCCTGGAAAAAGGGAGAGGACAATGGGGAACAGATCTCAGGTGAACAGCTTCCAGAAGGCAGGGAAGTGTACAGCACAATGAAGGGGAGAATTTGGGAGAGAGACATTATCCCATTTTCGCAGTTGATTCAATGACTATATTTTTCAAAGATATAAGTTTTTTTTAATAAGTGCACTCTTTTTTTTTTTTAAGACTTTATTTATTTGACAGAGAGAGAGATCACAAGTAGGCAGAGAGGCAGGCAGAGGGCAAGGGAGAAGCAGGCTCCCTGCTGAGCTGAGAACCTGATGTGGGGCTCGATCCCAGGACCCTGAGATCATGACCTGAGCCGAAGGCAGAGGCTTAACCCATTGAGCCATCCAGGCGCCCTCAAAGATATGTTTTATCTGGTTCAGTTTTATATTTGGTTCCTTTTAACATACTACTTAGAAACTATATTGTTCTTCTGTTTATAATAACATAAAATTAATGTAATTAAGTAATTAAAATTAATTGACATAAATTGAACGTAAACATTTTTTTTCTAATCTATTATCTAAAGTTGTTGGTTGCCCCAAACTAAGAGGCTGCCAAAGTGTTAGTGTCTGCTTGCTGCTCTGACATTCAGTTCTTTTTTTTTTAAAGATATTTATTTATTTGACAGAGAGAGGGATCACAAGTAGGCAGAGAGGCAGGCAGAGAGAGAGAGGAGGAAGTAGGCTCCCTGCTGAGCAGAGAGCCCGATGTGGGGCTCTATCCTAGGACCCTGAGACCATGACCTGAGCCGAAGGCAGAGACTTAACCCACTGAGCCACCCAGGCGCCCCTGACATTCAGTTCTTTTTTTTTTTTTTTTTTAAAGTAAACTTTATACCCATCATGCAGCTCGAACTCACAACCCCAAGATGATGCTCTACTGGCTGATGGATGCTCTACTGGCTGAACCAGCCAGGAGCCCCTCACTCCTTTATATATTTTGGCTCCTGGAGATTTCCAGAAAAAGACGTTTGTCATATTTTGTCCAGCCTTTCTTAGTATTTCACTGTATTTCCCAGAAGGAAGTCCTTTGGCTTGAATGTTTAAGACCGTCTGAAGATGAGTTTGGGACGATGGTTGTGGCATGATTGTGGTGTCTCCAAGTGACAGGCTGCTGAGGTTGGATTTGGTGGGGAGTTTTTGTTTTGTTTTTAAGATTTTATTTATTTGGGATGCCCGGGTGGCTCAGTTGGTTGAACAGCTGCCTTCGGCTCAGGTCATGATCCCAGCATCCTGAGATCGAGTCCCACATCGGGCTCCTTGCTCGGCAGGGAGCCTGCTTCTCCCTCTGCCTCTGCCTGCCACTCTGTCTGCCTGTGCTCGCTCTCTCTCTGACAAATAAGTAAATTAAAAAAAAATTAAAAAAAATATTTTATGTATTTATTTCACAGACAGAGATCACAAGTAGGCAGAGAGGCAGGCAGAGAGAGAGAGGGGAAGCGGGCTCCTCGCTGAGCAGAGAGCCTGATGCGGGGCTCAGTCTCAGGACCCTGAGATCATGACCTGAGCCGAAGGCAGAGGCTTAACACACTGAGCCACCCAGGTGCCCCCAACATACGTTTTTAATTTTTATTTATTTATTTTTAAAAGATTTTATTTATTTATTTAACAGAGACGCATATAGCGAGAGAGGAAACATAAACAGGGAGTGGGAGAAGAAGAAGCAGGCTTCCCATGGGGCAGGGAGCCCAGTGTGGGGCTCGATCCCAGGACCCTGAGACCATGACCTGAGCTGAAGGCAGATGCCTAACAACTGAGCCACCCAAGCAGCCCACAACATACATTTTTTAAATGCAGGTATTTGATGTGATGAAGGCGGTGTTTTCTTATTTTTCATCCACTGACTTGACTTTGTTCTTCAGACACTTGCTGAATGCCTTTTACCTCCTAGGAACTGTGGCTCTAGGTAGATGAATCCATTGGAAGCTTGCAGAACAGCGTGGAGATAGAGGAGGCACTCAGGTACTTATCACAGTGACCTAAAGTGTGGGCCGCGAGTGTCTAGCTGAGAAGGGTGACAGAGAATAGCTGAGACCTGTCAAAGAAAGAAGTGACAGAATTTGGTGGTAGAGTTGATGTAGAAGGTGACAGAATGTTGGGTTGTGAGTTTCACCCATGGTTCTGTCTACACTGCTGTGATCATTTTAATTAAGGGCAGCCCTGCACAGCCAGCGTCACAAAAGATGTTCTCCTGAAAAAAAAGGGCTTTCATGTCTCTGTACAGCTTCCTCTCTGGGATTTAGATGTTGTGCTGGTCCTGAAGGACAATACAAAGGGGCAGGAGACAGACACTCATTTATTCCACAAATATTCATTGCATGCTCATTCTAGGTATTCGAATATTGACGGGAACCAGAAATTCAAGGCTGTCATGGTGCTTACATTTCATGAAAAAAAGTAATAATAAACATGTAAACAAACATAAGAATTTCAGATGGTGATTAGTTCTTGGAAGAAAATGAAATGTGGTGATGGCATAAAATTTCTAGGCAGAGGGGCGAGAGGGAAGACTAGCTTAGAGAGTCAGGGGGCTCTCTTAGAAGTGACTTACCTGAAATAGCTGACTAGGGGTAAAGGACATGATTAAGCACAAAATGAGTGAGTACCTCAGGAGTTCAGAAAATGGGAACTGGGTAGAAGAGGGAAAAAATGTAGAACAGAGTCCTTGCTCATTTTCAGGAGGTGCTCTCCTGGCTACTGCCTCCCATTGTCCTGAAAACAATGTTCTCCTTCACCTCCCTGGTGAAGGAATTCAACACTTGTTGAATACCTTTTACATCCTAGGAACTGTGGCTCTAGGTAGATGAATTCCCTGGCAGGAATAGGGTCAGCCTTAGACTCGGTTTTCACTGGGAGTCCTTGGGAAAGAGGGGCTAGCCAAAGGCTCTGTCTGGGCCTGAGGAGAAGTAATAGTTGTTGCTTTTCCTCATTACAAACTTGGATCCCAAAACCAGGAATGGGGGGGCAGAGGGTGTCCTAAGCACAGCACAGTTGGAATCCACCTCTGTTCCCCCTTCCCTCATGGACTTTTTTTTTTTTTTTGCTACGTTCCATTAGTGCACTTATCAAAGTCTGCCTTCCATCAAAGTTATTTATGTCTGTGTTTGTCTTCCCCCACGGGATAGTGAATTTCTAGAGTGCTGGACCTGGGCATTTTTCTCCCTTTGTCTCCCTAGTGCAGAGGTTTTTAACCTTCTGTGGCTCATATACACTTGTAGAATCTGAAGAAGAAACTGGAAATTTGCACAGAAATTTGCCCGCCCCCTTGTCTGTTTGCATGCTGTTTTGGGGAGGTACCCAGGCCCCTGACTCCCATCTGTGGATCCCCAGTCAGGAACCCTGCCTGAGTGATTTGCCCAACACCTGGTACACAGTTAAGTTCCCAGAGTTTGATTTGGGGGCGTCCTCCCAGTTAAATCCCGTTACTCTGTCTGCAGGGGGTGGATGATGCGTGGGAGAGAGGCAGAAGCAGTCCCAGAAGAGTGTGTACAGACGGGAAGTAGCCTTCCAGAGAGCAATCGCTTCACTGTTGCTTCTTGTCCCCGCAGAGTCAGAGTTGGGGTCTCCTTCCTCTTGGGCTGGTCTTCTCCTAGACTCTTAAATGCTGCTGTCCAGCCTCATGCTATTCCTTAGGCCTGCTTTTCAGAGCTCTGCGCATTCCTTCAGCTCCATCTTTTCCCTGAAGGCTTCCTCGGTTATTTCTGTGCCAGCTGACTTTACCCTTTCTGGAACTTCTGTTGCACTTAAGTCGTCTGCAACTCACATGTTGGTATTTTGTTTTGTTATTTTATTTTGTTTTATTTATTTATTAGAGAGAGAGAGAGAGAGAGGCAGGTAGGGAGGGGCAGAGGGAGAGGGGGAGAGAGAGAATCTTGAATGGTCTCCATGCCCAGCATGGAGCCGGACACCAGGCTTGATCTCCCGACCCTGAGATAGTGACCTTGAGCTGGAATCAGGAGTTGGGTGCTTACGGACTGAGCCACCAAGGTGCCCCTCTTTTGTTAGTTTAGATGTTTTCTTTTGTCTCTGCTTCATCCAGGTGGGCCTTATGTACTCCAGCTAGGGTTGTTAGAGAAGCCAAAGATGATGGGTCCTGAGGACCAGGTGATGGCGGTTTGCTCCACCCTCCCCACAAGCATCGATGAAGTGCTTGGAAGAGGCAGGAGGTGAACTTGGAATTGAGTGGGCACAGGCTTTGTTGTGCCCACGTTTCTTCCATGTGGACACAGCCATCCCTTCTGCCTTAATTCTGGAGGTTGCTGTTCTGTCTTCTGTGCCATCTGCTATTGTCTCCCCCCTTCCCCCCAACTCCTTTTCTTCCTTTGTCGTAGCATAGCTGTCAGGAGCAGTCTCTGAAGACAGACTACCTGGGTTTGAATCCTGGCTCTGGTTCTCAGTAATCAGTGCTTTAGTGAGCAGAGTACTAAGCTTCACGATGCCCCAATTACTTGTCTGTGGAATGGGAACATTAATAGTTCTACCTTGTTGGGTTTTTGTTGAGGCAGTTAAGTGAAATAAGACACACAAAGTACTTAGAACAGTTCTGAATACATAATGTTTAATAAATGTTAGCTGCTTGTTTTTATTAATATCTTATTTTTTAAATTATTCTTGTTTTTTTCATCATTTTATCAGCCTTTAAAGCCCCTTTGTTTTTGTTGTTGTTTATTTTGTTTTAAGATTTTATTTTTATTTATTTGGCAGAGAGAGGAGAGACAAACAGAGGGAGCAGCAGAGGAAGAGGGAGAAGTAGGCTCCCTGCTTAGCAAGGAGCCTGGTGTGGGACTCTATCCTAGGACCCCAGCATCATGACCTGAGCCCAAGGCAGATGTTTAACTGACTGAGCCAGCCACTCAGGTGTCCCTGAAGCCCCTTTGTTTCTCTTTTGAGTGGTTTTTGGGAGCTCTCCTTCACATATTGTAGAGAATCCAGGGGCAGAATGGATCCCAGAGATTTTTAAATTCTGAGATGGAAAATACCTGCATTTCTTATTCCAGGCCGATGGCAGACATCTTCCGTAGAACATGGAATTCTTCTACTGAGCCCAGACGCAGTCTCAACATCTTCCTCAACACAGCTCATCAGGCTGTGGCGAGTTGCCTCTTCAAGTGTAATCTGTTTGCTCAAACTGCGTTTCACCAATGCAGGGTGTAAGGCCTAGAGAGTTTAAGCAACCTGCCTACAGCACAGTGTTGGGCTCAGAATTCCTGAGGCCTGAGCAGTGTGCTTGACCGCACACCGTGCCACTCACCATTCTGCCGTTACTTGTCCCCATTTTGTTTGCTGAGAGTGCTTTCTTCTCATGTCTGAGTTTCATGATGTCTTTTTTCCTACCCATCCAAGCAGTCAGACAGTGTATGAAGCAGGCATATAACCCGTTCTCAAGTTTATCTGTTCTTGCCAGTGAAGGAGTGGAAGTGACTCTCACCTAGCTGGGGGTGGATCGTGGGCCCACCTCAGCTGCTGTGGGGGTGACTTGTGAGTTTTCTGAAATTTCTCTAGTGACACTCTGCATTGATATCAATAGCTGAGGGTAACCTGCAAAGAGGCTCTTGTTGATGCTGAATTCTCATATTGCAAAGGGCAGGCCAAGAGGTAACATTTCTCATCCAGCAGGATGTTCCCCACACCCTCTCATCCTCAGAACAGCCCCTTCTAGGAAAGGAATAAAGAGCTTCTTTAAAAGAAAGAAAAAAAAAATTCAGGGGCACCTGGGTTGCTCAGTGGGTTAAACATCTGCCTTTGGCTCAGGTCATGATCCTAGGTCCTGGGATTATCCTGCGTCAGGTTCCCTGCTCAGCCAAGAGTTGCTTCTCCTTCTCTCTGCTCATGCTCTCTCACTCTGTCTCTCTCAATAGGTAAATAAAACCTTTTAAAAAAACCAAGGTAAATCAAGACTCTTGAAACATATAAATCATGAGATCCTTTGGTAAAAAGTACATATTATTTTTTTTTAAGATTTTTTTTTAAATTTATTTGACAGATAGAGATCACAAGTAGGCAGAGAGACAGGCAGAGAGAGAGGAAGGGAAGCAGGCTCCCTGCCCAGCAGAGAGCCCGAAGCGGGGCTCAATCCCAGGATGCCGGGATCATGACCTGAACCGTAGGCAGAGGCTTTAACCCACTGAGCCAACCAGGCGCCCCCAAAAGTACATATTTTTAAAAGATGTTGTCATCTCCTTTATTCTCATCTCTGGAGAAAGATACAAGCTGATGAGGGCCAATGTTTTTGTAATCATAGTCCTCAGCAAGTGGAGGTTCACCGCCAGCAATTCTGAGCAGGGAAATGAAATGGATGACAAATTGAACATAAATTGCAAAGAGATAGTGGTAAGGGGGTTCAGAATGTATTTGGAAGCCTATAGAGAGGAGGCGAAAAAATTAACCTGTTGAATAAGAATTCAACTTTGTTCTGATGCATGAAGGTTGGAAAAATATTTGCATAAGGAACATTCTACAATAGCGAAGCTTTAATTATGTTTCTCAGGAAATACCAACTGTCTGTCATGGGACAAGATTTATCAAAGCAAGAGGTATTAAATTGGAAGTTGGTATTTACTTTGAGAAAAAGAAATGAGCATGATAAAGTGCCCAACAGACTTGTTGATATCAAAAATTAGAGAGCTTCAATATCTGGGAAATGGCAATATGTTGTAATATTTTTAGGGAAACAGTTATGAAATTTTTAGTGTCCCTTACAGATCTAAAGTCGTTTTGTCAGTTTTGCAAGATAAACATATATCGTACATAACTTGGTTTGCTTAAAATGATTATGCTTGGTATATTTAGAAATTGGAAAGCCTGAGAGGCAGGGGGTAAGAAAAAAAACCCAAAGTTGTTTCTTCTAAAACCAAGAAAAAAAGCCCTCAAAAAAAAGGTTGTTTTTCTATATTTTTCTGCCCCTTTCTGTCTCTAATAAGGTTTGGAAAGTTCCAGAGTAGTGAACACTTTCCCCAGCTGGCAGGGGTTTCATGATCCAATCATGTGAGGGAAGGAGTGGAAGGCAAGGGAGAACAATAGTACCTTGTTTTCACCAGGAACTTTTCTCCTGGGAACTTGGAGCAAGTTAAGCTGCACCCACCTATTCGGATCAGAGATTGTTACTTCTCCTGGAAGGAAGATTGCTCCTTTCGACCTGTCTGTGAAGGTGTCCTCTGTCCTCTGCCGCGGTCTAAGGATGCATATGGAGCAATGCGGGTGGGCAGTGACATTCACCCAGCATCCTGAGGGCTGGCGTTCACTTGGAAGACAGAAGGCGCAGCCTGCTGCCCACTTTATATATAGAGAGAAAACCAAGCAAGAGGGGGCAAGAGGTACACACAAACCTATTAAGCCTGCTGAGGAAGAGCGTTCACTCAAGTGTGCTGGCTATCAGGGTTGGGGGCTATGGGATGGCTTAGAAGCTAGCGGGCCTCAGTATGCAGTCTAGAATCTCTTTTGAGTAACTTAACTCTCACTGAGGGTATTTTGTTTCACGGCTGTGGCCCTCCCAAAAAACCCTGCCCTAGACCAGTGAGCTAGCATTTGTTGGACCATCAAAGCTTGGGTAGAGAGAGCACACAGTGGAATCTAGACATCAGCAGAGCAAGGGGGACCCTTGGTTGCCTGCAGCTAGCCAGTGAGGGAGACAAAATGAGCAATTAAGGAAATGTGGAGGAAGGGGTCATTCTTCAAAGGAGGCTTTTTTTAAAAATAAGATTTTATTAATTTGACAGACAGAGATCACAAGCTGGCAGAGAGGCAGGCAGAGAGAGGAGAAAGCAGGCTCCCCACTGAGCAGAGAGCCCGATGAGGGGCTCGATCCCAGGACCCTGAGATCATGACCTGAGCCAAAGGCAGAGGCTTTAACCCACTGAGCCACTCAGGTGCCTCTTTTTTTTTTTTTTAAAGATTTTATTTATTTATTTGAGAAAGAGCAACAGTATGAGCAGGCAGAGGGGCAGAGAGAAACACACTCCCCACTGGGCAGGGAGCCCAGTGCATGTTTCAATCCCAGGACCCCGGGATCATGACCTGAGCTGAAGGCAGATGCTTAACTGAGTGCTCTTAAGGAGTCTTGATAAGGAAAAAGGTGAGCAACAGTGTCAGGTGCAGATGAAAGATCCAGAAAGATGAGACTTGAGAGGAAACTAGTGTATTTGGCCAAGGAGCAGGGAGAGTCACTGGTGAATTGCATGGTCAGTTGAGATCTGTCATAACTGAAGGGGGAAGGTAGAAGCCAGGTTATAGAATCATAGAGTATTTGGGCTAGAAGAGAACTTGGATGTCTTTTTCTTGTAGGCACATGGTTAGGGCTAAGAACCCTGGGCCGGGAGAGGGCACCTAGATTCTAGTCTTGGTTATGATATGAACTGGTTCTGTGACTTTGAACAAGTAGTTTCTGCCATCTGGGCCTCAATTTTCTTTTCTTTTCCTTTCCTTTCTTTTTTTCTTTTTTAAAGATTTTTATTTATTCATTTGACAGAGAGAGAGTACAAGCAGGGGGAGCGGTAGGCAGAGGGAGAAGCAGGCTCCACTGAGCAGAGAGCCCAGCGTGGGACTCCATCCCAGGACTCTGGGATGATGACCTGAGCCGAAGGCAGATCCTTAACCAACTGAGCCACCTAGCTGCTTCAGGGCCTCAATTTTCTTACTTGTAAACGAGAAGGCTTGGATATTTGGTCCTTGAGGTCCTCTCTGGCTCCAGCATTATTTCTAGAGAAAGTGGTTTTCGCACCAGCACTGAGGATTCCGAGCTGGAAGTGGCTAGAGAAAGATTGGGAAAAAGAGATTCAGAGAGATGCCTGGATTCAAATCCTGGCTCCAGTTGCTAGGTATGGTACCTTGCCTTCTCATTCAGTTAGTGCTGGGAGTTGGGTCCTGGACCCAGCTCCTATCCCAGAGACCGATGCCCACCTCCATCTTCTTCTAGCATTCTCTCCTCCTCCACTGATTTGGGAAGGACAGGTTCCATAGATGGAGGGACAGTGAAGGAGAGGTTGAGTTGAGGTATGAGCCCAGGGGAATGATCGTTGGGGTCTCTGGGAAGCCTTTGGTTGGAGAGTCTTAGTGACTTGGTGGGCCTAGTGACTGTGGTCATCTTTCCCATAGCCCTCCCACCTACTCTTCCTGTGTACTTCCGAGCTGTGGACCCCCTGCCCCCGCAGTTCAGCCCAGGGTGGGAGGGACTTGTGCCCAGGGGTTGGGCCTGGGCTTAGCTGCTTTTTTTGGCAGCTCCAACCACAGGCTTCCTGAACAGACTCTCAGAAGCTGGGGGACCTAGAGCTGGGGGTCAGTGAGTCATGGGCTCAGGCTCTGCCTCAGGGAGGGAGTCCTCTCTAGAGGTACCCCTCCAGGAAGCAGACTCTCCCTCCAAAAGAAGGGGACTGATACTTCTGGATTCTTCCTCACAGGGTCACAGACTTAGGTCAGCTAATTCGATGAGCATCCTTGTTGGGTTCAGTATAATGGGATTAATGATCCTGACCTCAGAAGGCTGTGGTGGCAGATTGAAAACCTGGCACACCTTAAACTTGCTGGAAGTTTGCTTTCCTTTCCTTGGTGTCCCTCGAGTAAAGAATAGGACTGGGTATACGCCATAGGTGCAGACATGGAGGAAAAGCAGAAGCAAAGCAAAAGTCAAGTCCCACATACATGGCTGTTTTTGCTTCCCCTGTTTCCCCAGTTCCAGCCTCAGGCTGACCATGATGGGAAAGTGGGACTTTGCTCCATGCTGCCTTCTCCTAACCCCTTGTTGTCCTGGGCCAGACAGGCTCCCAGTCATTACCTCACCGCAGGGCCTCGCCTGCCAGAGTGAGTGGTGGAACTGCCTGGGTGGAGAGCCGGAGGCTAATTTTAGACCAGGAGACTCCCTGCCAGCAGCTGTGGCTGGGCCCAGGCAGCTGGGCTGGGCCGCCTGCGGGGCGTTCTCAGTCTCCTTGCAGGGAGCCATGGGACACAGCCCTCCGGGTCTGCTCTCGGGCACATTCCTGCCTCTGCCTTTGCTGCCGGGATAGCCTAGGATACGGGTTCCTCTGCATGGAGGGTGGGGCCTTGAAGCTGCTGCTTTCTCCAAGTCCTCTCGAATTAAGATATTTCTAGCTTTCATTCCTTTCCAGGTGATTGATATTGCGCCTCCACAGTGGGGCTGGTGGCTTCTGAAAAGGGGCAGCTGAGGGCAAATTGTCCTGGGTTGATACACTAAATCCAGCCTCCCACTCAGCACCAAGTGAATGAAGGGATTTAGGGCTTGTCAGCTTTTTTCTTACTGGTACACAGAGAGAGTGACAGGAAAATATTTTTGTGTCCCACGTGAGGGTAAAGAGATAAAGGTATTTGTGGGTGAATGCAGTCAGCCCTGGAGTTCCGCTGCCCCAGGATCCCAAGGGGTTGATACTCAGCACATCTGGTACCCATTTGAAGCCAGCTAGAAGGCCATGATGCAGCAGGTAGGAAACGTATTCTGTCAGCAGCATGCCAAGTCCCAGCCCCAGGACACACTGGGTTACTTGGACTTACACTGAAAAGAAACCCAGAAAGCATGGAACCTGTCCTGTCCTTACAGATGAGGAAACTGAGGTTCAGAGAGGTTACCGACCTTGTTTAGGGTTTTGTGGCAAATAATCCTTGCAATAAAGTTAAGGGAGAGTGCTCACATCTTAGCCCGTGCACGCTGTGATGCAAGTGAGCTGTCGGGCTCAGTGAGCTGGCCTGGAGGCAGGGGCTGGGATAATCTCTCTAAACTTCGACTTCCCATCTGTAAAATGGAACTCATTTTACTTGCTGCTGCTTCTTGTGTAAACAGTGTGAATAGGAATATAAAAGTACCTTATCACTGTAAAAAGTGGCGTCTGTTGAGAACGAATGCCATGCCAGCAGTATACTATTCACCTCTTACCTTCCCTTGACCCCATCAAGACCCCATGACTGCTGTTTCACAGGGCCGTTTGCCTCCTTGCTCTCCGCACTCCTCCATTAACAAATCTCGTCTCCCTGCCTTCCCTGGGGTGTCCCACTTTGTCAGTGGCAGTCATTCCAGAGCTGAGATGCTACAGATACAAAGTATCTGTCCTTACCCCACCCGGAGTGCAAGCAATGCCACTGTTGGCACATGCCAGGTTCCATGGTTATCTCTGGGGGCCATCACCCTCTGCTGAGAAGGTGGAGGCTTTGAAATCCTTTATTTATCCCTGTGGTTCTCAATCTGGCTGCACATTTGAATCACCTGGGGAGCTTTAAGAACTATCCATACCAAGTTGTCACCTCAAGTCAATCAATTAGATATGAGAAGAGGAAGACCAAGCATCAGCTTTCCAGGTGATTTTCCCATAGCCAAGGTTAAAAAAAAAACAAAACCAACGAAAACCAACAAAACAAAAACAAACAAACAAAAAACTTGGGTCTGTGCTTGCTCTCCAGATGGGATTAGCTAAGAAATAAAGGTTGATGAAGAGATAAAGAGGTACATAGCTAAGCAGTGACCCAAAATGCCCTGGGCCTCAGGCTGATCCAGGATTAGGCCAGTGAAGACTGGAAATGGGACAAGTAACAGAGGAGGAAGGAGACAATGAAGTAGAAAGGAAAGAGGAGAAAGTGGGAAAAAACACTTGGTGTTGGAGGATGCTATATTGCCCCCTATCATGACCCTCTATCCTCCCAGTGATACCTGTTTCATGAGTTGTTTCACCCAATAAATTATTTGATCATGTGGATTGTGTGAACTGCAGGAGATACAAAGAAGTGTCAACTCCATCCAGTTGGTATTCCAAGAGCTATGATGTTCTTGCACAGGTGGATGTATATATCAGAAATAATGCATTCCCTTGACAGTACTCTCTCCAGCATTCAGAAACTCTCTCACCTTGGGTAGAGCTTATTACACTTGTTTAGAGTCTGTCATGTAAGGGCAAGAAACATGTCTGTTTTTTTTCTTAGTCACTGTATCACCCAGAACCTAGCATTATGCCCACTTCAAAGAAAGCTCTCAATGGATTCCATATTTGTTTAATGAATTTGGTTATCTGAAACAGCTAAAGCAAGGTGAGCTGTAAGGGCATTGGTCACATGGTTATGTGCTCAAGCACCTGGTAGAAGTAAGAGAAATAAAATCTAGCTAGGAGAGGAAGACTTCGGGGGAGATGGGCATTGAATTAGGACTTAAATGGTGCAGAGGGCTTAGATGGAGATAAAGGAGCTTGAAGATGGAGGGAACGAGCAAGGATGTGCCATGGGCATGAAGAGGAGCCTGGTCTGATAAAAAGAGGCTACTATATTCCCTAGGGAAGGTGGGCAGGGAGAGGAAAGAGGTCCTTACAGTCCAAGGGCAGTTCAAGTTGAGAGAGAGGGAGGAAGGAACCAGCTGTGGGAAATGGGGACAGACTCAATAGATACATGAAGGATAGATGATTACTTGATCATTTAAATAAATTTTCTTTCTCCATTTTGAGCCTGATTCTATAATATGAGTGATCAGCAAATTGAGACCCCTTGTGGTGGGTTGGTGTTTACAGGTGTTCCATCTAGAAACAAAAGATGTGAGGAAACCATGACCCAGAAATGAGTGAATAATCTCAGGATTCGAAGTCCCAGTGCCTCGGCTGGCAATGAAGAATGGCAGAGCAGTAGTTCTCAACCCTGGCTGCATACTGGGTCATCCTGGAAGCTTAAAAAATAATTGACACAAAAGGGTGGAGGTTATACAAGTGTGTACATTTGTCAACAACAATGGTCACAGGACCATTCACTTAAAATGGGTACATTTTGTTATATACAAATTATCCTTAAGTATAGTTAATTTTAAAACAAAACGTACTGAAGCAGAAACTTCCATGGGAACCAGTGCCAGCACAGGAAAACCCAAACTGTAATTGACAAATTGCTAAAGGCTCAGTGTGGACAAGTCTGAGAGTTAAAAACATCAAGGGGGAGATCTAATGCACAGCATAGTGATTATAGTCAACAGTACTGTGTCATAAACTTCAAAGTTACTAAGACTAGATCTTAATTGTTATCACCACAAAAAAAATGATAATTATGTGGCACAACAGAGGTATTAGCTAACTGTGGTGGTAATCCTATTGCAGTATATAAGTGTATCAAAACAACACGTTCTATGCTTTAAACTTACACAATGCAGGGCTCCTGGGTGGCTCAGGTGGTTAAGTGTCTGCCTTTGGCTCAGGTAATGATCTCAGGGTCCTGGGATCAAGCCCCCCATATCTAGCTCCCTGCTCAGCAGGGAACCTGCTTCTCCCTCTCCCTCTGTCTCCCCTGCACTTGTGCTCTCCCTCTCTCTCAAATGAAGAAATCTTTAAAAAAAAAAAAAAAACTTACACAATGTGGTAAGCCAGTTATATCTCTAAAAACAAAAAAATTTCAGGGGACCCGTTCATAGGGGAGCCCTCCCACTTTTGTGTTTTACTTCTAGGAACTCTACCAGGTCCTCATAGTGGATACTGGAGAAAAATCCCCTTGTGCTTCTACCCAGGGAAGAGAAAGGAACTACTAAATATTCCAGAGCAGTCTCTTCTTCTTAACAAGGCCTGCCGTAAGGAGAAACTATTTTACCAGGGCCAGACCTACCTAGGGGAAGGCAAATACCCAGCTCCAGCCTACTCTAGTCATAACCGTCCCACCTAGGGGCCAGGAGTGGGAATTGAGAAGCACCAGTGAAGGTCACAGTCCAGATGGACAGGTTCACTAAAAGATTGAGACCTAATCACAGTACTGTAGAATACTTCCCCTTCCCCCACACCTTACTGTCACATCCCTAAAGGCCTATTTACTGCAGTCCTCTCTACCGAATATATTGTCTACTTTTCAATAAAAATATCACAAGGCATACTAAAAAGCAAAAGCACAGTTTGAAGAGACTAAACCAACATTAGAATCAGAGTCAGATATATGGAAATGTTGTATCAGACCAGTACTTAAAAAAAAAAAAATCTATGATTAATATGCTGAGGGCTTTAATGGAAAAAGTAGACAACATGCAAAAACAGATGGATAACATAAGCAGAGAGATGGAAGTTCTAAGACTGAAAAATTACAGAGATCAAAAACATGGCAGTAGAAACGAAGATGTCTTTTTTTTTTTTAAAGAGGGGGTTTGGGGAGGGGTAGAAGGAAAGAGAGACTCTTAAGCAGGCTCCATGTCCAGTGTGGGGCCCAACATAGGGCTTGATCTCACAACCATGAGATCATGACATGACCTGATATCAAGAGTTGGTTGCTTAACCTACTGAAGCCACCCAGCAACCCCTGCAGAGTGCCTTTGATGAGCTCATTAGTTGATTGGACATGGCCAAAGAGAATCTCTGAGCTTGAGGATATGACAATAGAAACTTATAAAACTGAGAAGCAAATAAAAAAATAAAGATTAAAAAAAAAAAAAAGAATAGACTATCAGAGAACCATGGGACAACTATAGAAGGTGTAACACATGTATAATATTCACCAGAGGAGAATAAGGAGAGAAAGGAGCAGAAGAGATATTTGAAGTATTAATGACTGATAATTTCCCCATATTAATGTCAGACATCAAACTACAGATCCAGGAAGCTTAGAGAACAGTATACAGGCCAAATACCTCTCTACCCTAATCACATTCGAATTTCAGAAAATCAAAGATAAAGGAAAAATCCCTGAAAGAAGCGGTGGGGGGGCCCTCCTCACCTATAGGGGATCAAAGATAAGAATTATTGTGGGAGGCCGCATTAAGGTTGGAGACTGGAGCCAAACCAGGCCCTGACTTGTGCCTCCTTGAAAACTAAAAGGTTAATATGACCTAATAGTTGGAAAAGTTGAGTACCACTGAGAAAGGGTCTGAGCTATGTGCCTTCTGCTCACCTGTGTGACCTCTCACATTGGTTAATTGGGAACAAAACAACGTGGGCCTTAGCCAAGGTCTTGTGTCTGAACGAGTCACAGCTGGTGCCCTTTCTCACCTCGTGTAGCAACACTGAATGTAACAGCCATTTGGTGCCAGGATATCTGTACGAAGATGCTTAAGGAATTTATAGTGAGAACCTGTGATAATTGTTAGGCTTGTTATGGATAATTGTTTCCAGCCTTGCTACAACTATATCTATTAGCGCACATAGCTGAATAAACGGACACTGTTTGGACAACCTCCTCTGTGTCCCTCCTGCCCTCATCTCTTTGCATCTCTTTCTTTTAACCATCCTCTTACCCTCCTGACCCTGGTCGTGTTGTCGTACCGGCCGCGACAAATTATATTTGTCATCTCAGAAATCATGTAAGCAAGAAGGGTGGTGTGAAGTATTTAAAGTGTTAAGTGAAAAAAAAAAAAAACTAAAATTCTGTACCCTGTGAAATTATCTTTCAAAAGTGAAGGAGAAATATTTTTTCAGACAAAAATTGAGGGAATTTATTGCCAGTAGACCTGTCTTGCAAAAAGTGTTTTAAAAAGTTCTCCAGAGGTGCCTAGGTTGCTCAGTTGGCCAAGTATCTGCCTTCAGCTCAAGTCATGACCCCAGGGTCCTGGTATGGAGCCTCATGTCAGGCTCCCTGCTCAGTGGGGGAGTCCCTCTGCTTCTCCTGCTGCTACTCCCCCTGCTTGTTCTTGTTCTCTCTCAAATAAAATTTAAAACTAAAAATTAAAAAAAAAAAGTTCTCCATAGAGAAGAAAAATGATACTAAGTCAGAAATTCAGATTTATGTAAAGAAAGGAAGAGCATTGAAGAAGGAATATGTGAAGCAAGATAAGAACTTTAACTTTTCATATTCATTAATTTAACAGATAGCAGTTCAAAATAATAGCAGCAGTGTATTTGATTATGTATGCTTTTCCTAGTAAGTCATCTTATGGATATTGACAACTGATTCTAAAGTTTATATGGAGAGGCAAAAGAACTATAGTAGCCAACTTAATATTGAAGGAGAAGAACAAAGTTGGAGGACTGACATTACTTGACTTCAAGGCTCTATGTAAAGCTATTGTAGTAATCAGTGTGGTGTTGGTGAAAAGAAATGGACAAATCAGGGGTGCCTGGGTGGCCCAGTTGGCTAAATGTCTGTCTTCAGCCCAGGTCATGATCTCCAGGTCCTGAGATCCAGTCCCGAGCCAGGCTTCCTGATCAGCAGGGAGTCTGCTTCCTTCTCTCTCTCTGTCTCTGTCCCTCCCCACTGCTTGTTCTCTCTCCCTCTCTCAGATAAATAAA
The DNA here is from genome assembly GCA_004024625.1 of Mellivora capensis. NCBI lineage: Eukaryota > Metazoa > Chordata > Mammalia > Carnivora > Mustelidae > Mellivora > Mellivora capensis. Next base: position 73,233 of record PISX010003920.1, read on the forward strand.
TAAAATCTTTTTTTTAATAAAAAGAAAGAAATGGACAAATCAGTGAAACAAAATAGAGATCTTAGAAACAGACCCACATAGGGCAACCCTCTAGGGTCCCTTCCCTCCTTGGGAGCTTTGTACTATCACTTTGCTATTGCTCAATAGGCCTTGCTTTGCTGCCCCCAACCCCCCCCCCCACACACACACAAAAAGAAAGAAAGAAAGGGAAACAGACCCACATATAGTCAGCTGATCTTTGGCAAAGGAGCAAAGGTGATACAATGGAGCAAAGATAGTTTTTCCAACAAATGGTGCCAGAATAACTGGATATCCACATGCAAAAAATAAAAAATAAAACCAAATCTAGACACAGACCTTCGACTTCTCACAGAGATCAACTCAATCTGAATCACAGACCTAAATCTCCAAAGCAAAACTATAAAAACCCTAGAAGATAACATAAGAGAAAATCTAGATGACCTCAGGTATGGCAATGATTTTTAGATACAACACCAAAGGCACAATCCATAAAAGAAATCAGTGATAAGCTGGACTGTATTATAATTAAAAACTTCCATAAAAACCAATGTCAAGAGAATAGGAAGACAAGCCTCAAACTGGGAGAAAATAAGTAAAATAATTTCTGATACTGGACTGCCACCCAGAATATACAAAGAACTCTCAAATTCAACAATAAGAAAAAGAATGGCCTGATTTAAAAATGGGCAAAAGACCTGAACAGATACCTCACTAAAGATAGCCAGATGACATATAAGCATATGAAAAATACATTCAACATCATGTGGTATTAGGAAATTACAAGTAAAAACAGCAGTGAAATATCACTGGATATGCTGTACGAATAGTCCAAATCCAAAATATGGAGAACACCAAATGCTGACAAGGATATGGAGCATCCAGTACTGGTGGAAATGTAAAACGGTATAGTCACTTTGGAAGGCGCTTTGGTTGTTTTTTTCAAAACTAGACATATTCTTACCATATAATTCAGCAATCATGCTCCTTGGTATTTACCCAAAGGAGCTGAAGAATTATGTCCATACAAAAATCTGCACACAGATGTTTATAGCAGCTTTATTTATAATTACCAACACTTGGAAGCAATCAGGATGTCCTTCTGTAGGTGAATGGTTCAATAAAACGGTGCATTCAGACAATGTATTGAAAAGAAATGAACCATCAAGCTCTATAAAGACATTGGAGGGATCTTAAATGCACATTACTAACTTGAAAGAAGCCAATCTGAAAAGGCCACATGCTATATGATTACAACTAGTTGACATTCTGGAAAAGGCAAAACTATGGAGCCCAAAAGAAAAAAGTTGGTGACTGCCAGGGGTTGGGGGGAGGGGTGGCATGAATAGGCAGAGCAAAGAGGATTTTTAGGGCAGTAAAACTATTCTGTATGATAACCACAGTGGTGGCTGTATGTCATTACAGGTTTGTCAAAACCCATAACATGTACAATGCCGAGAGAGACCCTAGTAACCCTATTATAAACTATGGACTTTGGGTGACAATGATGTGACAATATGGGTTTATTGATTGTAACAAATGTACCATTCTGATGAGAATGTTGATAGTTGGGGAGTTTGTGGGTATTTCAGATAGGGGTATATAGGAGCTCAGTACTGTTTGCTCAATTTTGCTTTGACTCTAAAATTCCTCTTAACTAAGTTTATTAACTTTAAAAAGTGCGGGAGGGGTCTGTGGGTTGTGTGCCCCTGGTCTAGAGTTATAAAGAAACTAACAAAAAATTGCTGTTTACCATCCCCACCATTCCCCAGATACTTTATTTGGTCTGGGAAGCATATTTTCTAAAAGTTTCTTGGATTATTGTTATCCACAGCTAGGATTTCCACTTGTAGGTTAAAAATTTGGGAGCAGATGGGACGCCTGGGTGGCTCAGTTGGTTAAGCAGCTGCCTTCGGCTCAGGTCATGATCCCAGCGTCCTGGGATCGAGTCCCGCATCGGGCTCCTTGCTCCGCAGGGAGCCTGCTTCTCCCTCTCCCTCTGCCTCTGCCTGCCACTCTGTCTGCCTGTGCTCGTGTTCGCTCTCTCTCTCTCACAAATAAATAAATAAAATCTTTAAAAAAACAAAACAAAAAAAAAATTTGGGAGCAGAAAGAATATCAAAGATAATCTGGGCAAACCTATGTGTTTTACAAATATGTAAGTGGACTGAAAGTGAAGCTTCTTATTGACCAAACCTAATAGATATTTTTTGCAGCCATTATCCTCAACCTCCATAACCTAGCCTCTTATAAGCCTCCTAGGCTGCACCATACCTGTGTTCTCAGACTCTTAGACTAACCTCATCTAAATTCCATTCTTTAATATGATAGCTCTTTCTAAAAAAACAAGACAAGTTTAAGTGGCAAGGAATTCAGTCCCCTAGTGATTTGAGGATTCATGGTACCCTGGTCTGATTTATGTGTATCTTACATCCTTATTTTCTCCACGAGGCCTTCTTGTTTTCCCAATAAAATCCTACCCATCAAAAGACCCATTTGCATTTGATCTCTGAGTATTCCTGTATTCTTTGTTCTTTATTTTTTGTTTTTAAAGATTTTATTTATTTCTTTGACAGAAAGAGATCACAAGTAGGCAGAGAGCCAGGCAGAGAGAGAGGGAGGAAGCAGGCTCCCCGCTGAGCGGAGAGCCCAATGTGGGGCTCAATCCCAGGACCCTGAGATCGTGACCTGAGCCGAAAGCAGAGGCTTTAAGCCACTGAGCCACCCAGGTGCCCCTTCTTTATTCTTTATTGAGGAATAATTTAAATGCAGTAATAATGCACGTAGATACCATGTACCATTACCCAAATCACAGAATATTTTTGGCTACCTCAGAATATTCCCTAAAGCCCCTTTTAAATAATTTCCTCCCTGGGGCAGCCACTCCTCTGATTTCTGTAGTGGATTTGCTTTACCTGTTCTTGAACTTCATATGTGAATGGAGTCATACAGTATGTACTCTTTTGTCTTGGATTTTCACTAGGAGTGGTTTTGAGATTTGTCCATGTTGTTGCTTATATCAGTAGTTCTTTTTTTTTTTTTTTTTTTTTTTTTTGGAAGGCTGTTTTTTTTTTAAGATTTTCTTTATTTGGGGGAGAGAGAGGTCACACGAGTTGGGGAGGGAGGGGCAGAGGGCAAAGTAGAAGCAGGCTCCCTTGTGAGCGGGAGCTCAACATGGGGTTTGATCCCAGGACCCTGGGATCATGACTTGTGCCAAAGCAGATGCTTGGCTGACTGAGTCACTCAGCACCCTAGCTTTTGAGTTTAGGTTTGTGAACCATTTTGAATTGATTTTTGTGTATGGTGTGAGGTATGGACTAAGATTAATTTTTTTCCATACAAATATTGATATGTACCAAGTCTGATGGAAAGATTTTCCTATTTTCCCTTCTCCATTGAATTGCATTGGAATCCTTATTGAAAATCAGTTGTGTGTGTGTGTGTGTATTTGGACTCTCTGTTAGGCTGTTGAAACAGTCCAGATTTGACACCATTATCACACTGTCTTAATTATTAGTGCTTTATTGTAAGTTTTGAAATCATGTAACTCTTTGAGCTTTGTTCTTTTTCTTTATGATTGGCAGGGTTATTTATGGTCCTTCAGCCTTCCATTACATTTTAGAATCAGCTCATTAAGTTCTAGAAAAATTCTGCTGGTATTTTGAATGGAATGAAGTTGGGGAAGAATGGACATCTAAGTAATATTGAATCTTCCAATCCATAAAAATAGGATGTTTCTCTACTTAGCTAGATTTTTTTTGACAGAGAGAGTGAGAGAGCATAGCAAGTGGAGCAGGAGAAGAGGAGGGGGAAGAAGGCTCCCCGCTGAGCAGGTAGCCCAATGTAGGGCTCAATCCCCAGGACACTGGGATCATGACCTGAGCCAGAGGCTTAACCAACTGAGCCACCCAGGCACTGCTTTAAATTTCATTTTCAGCTTTTTATTAATAGTATATAAAAAATACAGTTGATTTTTGTTTAGTGACCCTGTATCTTGTAACCCTCCCAAGTAATTCATTAATTCAGTATTTTCTCAGTTTCTTTGGGTAAGCACATAATCTTTAAATTAAGAATGAAAGAGTTTTATTCTTTCCTCTTAAATCATTATGCCCTTATTTTTCTTGTCTTATTGTGATGGCGAAGGCCTTCAGTACAATGTTGAAACACAATTTCATTTTGATCTTAGAGGGAAAGCATTCAGTAATTCACCAAGCATTCAATAGTTCACCATTATTTCTAGCAAGAAATTTTTTAAAATTTTAGGTAGGTTCCACACCCAATATGAGGCTTGAACTCATGACCTTGAGATTAAGAACCATATGCTATACTGACTGAGTCAGCCACGTGCCCCTCTAGCAAGTCTTTAAAAGCTATGTCTGCATCTCAGCCACTTTCCTTAGCAGTTCCTGCCTTTATCCACTAGCTTTTTTTTTTTTTTAAGATTTTATTATTTGACAGACAGAGATCATAAGTATGCAGAGAAGCAGGCAGAGAGAGAGGAGGAAGCATGCTCCCTTCTGAGCAGAGAGCCAGATGTGGGGCTCGATCCCAGGACCCTGGGATTATAACCTGAGCCGAAGGCAGAGGCTTTAACCCACTGAGCCACCCAGGCACCCCTATCCACTAGCTTTTTATATAACCTTGGGTACATTTTCCATCTCATTTAAACATGAATCATCAGGATTTGGAAGTAAGTCATAAAAAGTAACAGTAGCCATAGAGATGGTGGTAGGTTTTATGTATCTCTTGGAACTGATGACTCAGTATTAGCTAAGTCCTCATAGGTCATACATCACTCATCTGAAGGCCTTCTCAATAAAGTTCTCATCTTCATGGGTATAGGTCATCTTTAGAAAAGGGCCTTATTATCTGTTCCTTAAAATGTGAAGGATCTTAGCCCCGTCAGTCAGAAAGTTCCATTGCCAGCTCTGGTATTTCAACCAACCAACCCCTTACATTAAACTGATTTCTCCTTAACCAGCCCTCAACCTGAATTTAAGAGGCAAGAGTTCAGGAGAGTGAGTGTTTGGGCTCTGGAGTTTCTGCTGTCTTTTCTCCCATTTTCTATCATTCCATAGCAGCCATGTAGGATTGGAAGGGACTGTAGTTTAAGGTATTGGAACAACACACAAGTACAGCTTGGGAGAACTTCCTGAAGGATGTGGTTTTCCTGTTTCAGAAACTGATGGGTAATATTAGAAGCTGAGGCTTTAGTACAGGGATGTGGGAAGCCCTACATACTGGCCCCTTGTCACCAGGCATGTCGATGACCAAGTAGCATGAACTGCAAAAAGTGGAGCACACAGAGCTCCTGAGGGCAGCAATGGGAGAGTACACTGGAAAGACAGGCCATGGCCTGATGTTGGTGGGGTGTCTTTATTCTTTTTTCTAGATTTTTAAGTTTATTTTTTTATTTTTTATTTTTTTTAGATTTTATTTATTTATTTGAGAGAGAGGCAGTGAGAGAGCATGAGCAAGGAGAAGGTCAGAGGGAGAAGCAGACTCCCCGTGGAGCTGGGAGCCTGATGCGGGACTCGATCCCGGGTCTCCAGGATCATGACCTGAGCCGAATGCAGTCGTCCAACCAACTGAGCCACTCAGGCATCCCAAAGTTTATTTTATTTTTAAAGAGATAGAACACACGAGTGGGAGGAAGAACAGAGGAAGAGGGAGAGAGAGAGTCTCCAGGAGACTCCTCATTAAGCAGGGAGCCTGATGCAGGGCTTAGTCCTACAACCCTGAACTCATGACCTTGGGGGACCCAAGTGCCCAGTGTCTTTATTCTTTGTTAACAGATATTCATTAATTGGAGCGTTTTCAGGATTTGGACTCAGATTTTACTTGCTATGTTAAGGATATTGTGAAAGCCCCTACCTAGCCCCTTTGGTTAGGAGTTAAAAAATTGGAGGTATAACAGGAGATGTTGAGTTTTAATTAGCTTCAGGCTCTGGCATAAACATGGTACTGGAATTTTAATAATAATTAGTATTTGTGGGGGTGCCTGGGTGGCTCAGCCAGTTAAGCCTCCAACTCTTGATTTTGGCCCAGGTCCTAATATCAGAATTAAGAGATCGAGCCCTGCATCAGGCCCCACACTATGTGTGGAGATTGAGATTCTCTCATTTCCTCTCCTTCTGCTCCCCCTGCCCCCCCCACACACTCTCTGTCTCTTTAAAAAAAAAAAAAAAGTGTTTGTGGAGCACTTTCTATGTGCAGGCACAGTGTGAAGTACTTTGCATGCAGTAGCCCATTAAAATCTTTAAAGGCTCCTTTCAAAGTAGGTATTATTTTTCTTTTACAGCTAAGTGAATTGATAATCAGAAGGGTTAAGTAATTTGCCCCAAGTTACATAGTTACGCTGTAACAGTCCTGATTTGAGACCAGGTCTGTCTGACTTCAGAACCCATGCTCCTACTTAACTTCCGTATACCTGCTCTTCTAAAGTGATTTTGGATTACCTTTGGTTTGGGGGTTCACCTTACTGAGGGAGGCTTTCCAGTTGCCTTCTTTGAGGTTCCTCATTCTCTTCTGAATTCTTGGGACTTTCTTTCTCCCCTTAGTCACTTTCATTTTCATTGTAAACCTTAATTCAATTGATCAATGCGCCCTTTCCCAAATACGCTGTCTGAGATAAGAAACTGAAGAGTCATATAGACCTCAAAAATGCCTTGGATGAGATATGATTACCTCTAGCGTTGATTCCTATTTTCAGCCGTTGGGAGTACCCACTGTATTTCCAGGCCTGTGCGCAGGGGTTACTGTATACAGTTGTATACTGCCAAGGTGTGAGTGGGAACCAAAATCTAGCATGAGCTCCACTTGCTAAGATGCATGCCCGGAGGAAGGGCACAAAGGCACTAAACAGACGAATGGTGGCCCTGACTGTGCTAGAGCTGTTCAGGGTTGAGTCTTGCTCTTGGGTAGCTATCTTATCTTTACTTAGAATTGTATCCCCATGAATTAATGGAAGCAGGGGCCATTTGGTTTTAAGAATTACAGGAATAAGGAGCGCCTGGGTGGCTCAGTTGGCTAAGCTGCTGCCTTCGGCTCAGGTCATGATCCCAGGGTCCTGGGATCAAGTCCTGCATCAGGTTCCTTGCTTGTCAGGGAGCCTGATTCTCTCTCTGCCTCTGCCTGCCACCTTTCCTGCTTGTGCATGCGCTCTTTCTCACTCTCTCTCTCTCTCTGACAAATAAAATCTTAAAAAAAAAAAAGAATTACAGGAATAAGAAAAAAAAGAGTTATAGGAATATCAGTATTCATGAATGATTTACATTTTTAAAAAAGATTTTATTTATTTTTGAGGGGGAGAGAGAGAGCACGAGTGAGGAAAGGGGCAGAGGGAGAAGCAGACTCCCCACTGAGCAGGGAGCCCAATGTGAGGCTTGATCCCAGGACCCCAGGATCATGACCTGAGCCAAAGGCAGATGCTTAATTGACGAAGAGACCCAGGTGCCCATGAATGATTTAAATTTTAAAAGTATGCATTTATTGTATTTTACTGATAGTATACATTTTGTGTTTGTATATGTATCTATAAATGTAAAAGCAATTTTATATCCTTGTCCCTCACGTGTATTCCAGCACCCTTTCTTGAGGGGTAGAAAAAAGGTTGAAATTTGTTAGGTTCTTGAGAATTGCCAAGGACTCCAAAATGCCCATAGATGTGTCATGCCATGTCACCTGTCAAGGATCATGGCAGAGAAAGGATTGAGAGCTTCAGAACTAAAGAACAGATGGTAGTATTTCCGTCCCTTACCCATCTCTGGTTCCTGCCTTTCTATTTTGATATTTCTAAGCCTTGTTTCCTAGAATCCCTTGCTGCCTTCATTCATTCACTCATTCGTTCATTTTTTAAAATTGAACTGAAATTCATATTATATTGACCTTTTAAAGTGTACAGTTCGGAGGGTGCCTGGGTGGGTCAGTCGGTTAAGTATCCAACTCTTGATTTCGGCTCAGGTTGTGGTCCCAGGGTCATGAGATTGAGCTCTGCGTCAGACTCTATGCTCCGTGCAGAGTCTGCTTGTCCCTCTCCCTCTCCTCCCCCCCAGCCCCGCTCATACTCTCTCTGTCAAATAAATAAACAAACAAACAAATAAAATCTCTAAAAAAAGATGAAGTGTGCAGTTCAGTGGCATTTAGTACATTGACAATGTTATTTAGTTCCAAAATATTTTCCTCATCCCCGAAGGAGACTCTGTACCCATGAAGCAGTCATTCTCCATTCCTTCTACCCCTAGCCCCTGACAACCTCTAATCTGCTTTCTGTCTCTTTGGATTCAGTTATTCTAGATATTTTATATAAATGAATCCATATCATATACGACTTCTTTGTCTGGCTTCTTTCACTTGGCATAATGTTTTCAAGATTCACCCCTATCGTAGTGTGTTAGTTGTACTTCGTTCCTTTCTGTGGGTGAATAAACTTCCATGTGCAGGATAGGTCACATTTTGTTTATCCATTTATCTGTTCTCCATTTGGTTCATTTCTACCTTGGCTGTTGTAAGTAGTGCTGCTATGAACATTGATGTACAAATATTTCTTTGAATCCCCATTTTCAGCTCTTGGGGATACACTTAGGAGTAGAATTGCTGGGTTATATGGTAAATGTATGTTTAATTTTCTGACAAAACTGCCTTGATTCATTCTTGTTGCACTGAACCCAGTGGTAGCTTCTTCTCTGTCATGCTTGATGCTTGGTCTCTCCTTGTCCATTCTTTTTTTTTTTTAAGGGTTTATTTATTTATTTTAGAGAGAGGGAGCATGAGCAAGTACGTGCATGAGCTGGGGAAGGGGCAGAGGGGGAGGGAGAGAGAATCTCAAGCAGATTCACCACTGGACTTGGACCCCAATGCAGGGCTCAGTCTCATGTCCTGAGGTTGCGACCTGAGCCAAAACCAAGAATCGGGAGCTCAACCCACTGAGCCACCCAGGCACCCATCTCCCTCTCCATTCCTGCACCTCACCTTATCTCCCAAGTCAGGATGTAGACATTTTAATTTTTCTTGTTTTCGTCACCAGCATTCCCAAACCCAGTGTCCCTAAGCTGTCCTTGCCATCTTCTTGTCATGCCTCTTGTTCAGTAGCACAACCATCCTCGAAGTGTTTTGATTTCCTAGTCTAAACACTTCTTAGCTTGTTTCCAGTCACTGCGATCCTTAAGTCCCCTCCTGGGGACAGTGCATGTTGGGTTACTTAGCTCTTCCACTCTCGCCCCTCTTCTTCCACACCCACCCGAGATTTTCCCTATAGTGGCTGAACAGTAAATAGACCTGCTTCTACCTTCTAGCTTTCTGCCCTCCACACCCCCACTGCCCTGGCCATTTTCCAAGTCTTCTGTGCCTTCTCCTGGACTTATTAATACCTTAGCAGTGCCTTACATTTGACCTGAAGAGAGATTGTTTTTCCCTCTTCCTATTTGATGCTGCTTCTGATTGGATATCATGAAGCCTTCATGTTTCTTACCACTCAGAGGTGGTTTTGAATGAGATGCTGAGTTCCCCAGCTCCCATACCACAATTTTTACCCAGGTCCAGTTGCCACCCGAAGAGTAGACGCTTCAGCCTAGAGGTCACTGCAAGGTTACACTATACTGCTTTGGATGCTCCAAACCATTGCCCCCTCCCAGGCACTAGAATGAAGCTCTCTGACCCGTGTTGAACTTACATAACTGTATCTATGGTCCCATTTAATGTTGACTTCCTGATTTTACTTTGTTCTTGGTATATTCCTTGTATGTTTATATATACCCACGTTGTCAGTTTCGATTAGTTCTCAGGAAGCAATGGTACATACATGCGTAAGACGACATGCTTGGGGGTAGGCCAAAGAGGCAGGTATGACTGGATGGCAGGTACAGAAGAATAAAATTTTCAGATTGGAATAACAAGCTGAGGAAAGCAGAGATGTGGGGCTAGGTTAGAAGACCCAGAATGGCAAAGTTGAGGAATTTATATTGATAAGGCAGCATTTATAACTTTGTCTTCTTGGATATTCCCAAGTCTATCCTTAAAGAGGCTCCCTCCAGCAAGCTGGACAGCGTGCCCTGCCCTGAAAAGACTCTCAATGATGGTGTCACCTGGGAAATCCAATGATAAATGGCAAGTTGGTGAATCTAGAGGCACAATGGTGGAGCTTTGGTGTGGAGAGAAGACCCCAAATCTGGTAGAAGTCTGGGTCAGAGTCCAGAGACCCCAACAATGTAAAATCTGAGGACAGTACTGTTTGAGGGGGCTGGAGAAGCTTCTAGGGACTGAGTTTCCCTTCAGGAAGCTTGAGCTGGTGCAGGGATAGTATCATGAGAGTTGCCTACCTGGTAGTGACCATTCTGACCTTTGTCCATTTAGCTCAGGGTGTCAGAAGCTTACGGTCCAAGCAGGTAACTTTCAGTAAATGAACAAACACACACTTTGGGTGAGTTACATGGGCCATATTCCATGTGCAATGGAGAGCCCTCTCTCCCTATACCTAGAATAGTGCCTTGCCTGTGGCGGGCACTCAGAAATTCATTCGTTAAATGAACGAAAAAAGGAAGGTGGCCACTACTCAGCTGGCTCCAACCCTTTATTTCCATTTGGTTATGGGTCCTGTTCTGCCAGTTTATCCTACTTTGCAAGAGACTAGAAATTCGGAGTTTATGTAAAATCTTCCAAGTTTTAAGTATTGGCTCAAATTTATTTAAAGCACCGTGAACTCTAAGGAGTTTGCAGCTCCTAATTAGAGCTTTTGATCTAGCAAATGCACAAGGTTATAGAAGTATCTCTTCAAAATGTTAGCATGCACCTGTCAAGCTGAATAAAGGTTCTCAGAGCAAATTTAAATGAGGAGACTCATGGGAGGAGGCGGATATAAGATTTTGACTATTTAAGATGTACTTGTGGCTGGGTTCCTGGCATGTCTTCCTGTGTGAATCAAGTTCTACCTGGAAAAAAGGTCCAGTGGTAGGTGAAGGGGACGGGGATAACTGAACTGGGCAGAATGATGGGACTGGAAGAAGCCTGGGATTTGGAGCATGGATATTCAGCTGATATGTACCAATATTGAAATATTTCTGCATTGGGAAGTAAATAGATGCTGGTCTGAATCCCCTGGGTGTCGCTCCCCTCCCGTACCTTGCCCCCCAATTCTCTAAACCTCCATGCAGTCTAACAACCAAAAAGGTGATGCCTGGCCATTATCGAGTCCCCAGTACTGTGCTCCGTTGGCCAGGGCCAGCATCTAGTCTCAGTAATGAGGGCTGTGCCATAGCACTGGTCAAGTATTTGGAACTCAGCCCTAGGTAAACTGGAGTTTAAATCCTAGCTCCATTTCTTACTTAGCTGAGTATTTCATAACAAATTACTTAACCTCTTTCCCCTTAACTTTCTTTATCCATAGAATGGGGATACTACTACTCACACTACCCTATTGTTGGGGTTGTTGTGAAAATTAACTGAGATCAGGCTGCTATTATTATTGTTTTCCATATTAACAGGAAACAGCATCCTTTCTAACCTTATCTTTACACAAAGCTTAGAGAAGTAGAGGTCAGAGACTAGAGGCTGGAGGTTTGCACAGTGGTATGACCTGTGGGGTCCCCAAAGTTGGTGGTGCTAATGAATCACTGAGAGGTTAACTATAGTCCCTCATGACATTTTAAAAAGGAGTTTATTTATTCATTTGAGAGAGAGGGAGAGCACAGAGGGAGAGGGAGAGGGAGAAGCAGACTCCCCACTGAGCAGGGAGCCTGACGTGGGGCTTGATCCCAGTACCTGGAGACCATGACCTGAGCCGAAGGCAGACATTTAACTGACTAAGCTACCCAGGTGCCCCCCTCCCATGAAATTCTAATTCTGTAGATATGGTTCGGTCCAGGAATCATTATTTTTCTCAACTACTCTTAGATGATCCTGATTGGCAGCCAGATGTAGGAACTATCCTATTCTGTCATCAAGGTGAGTGTCATCTCCTGCCTCTGCCTCTTCACCAGATCCAAGTGTCACAGTCTACCTCAGTGCATCAGGGACTCAGTGCACAGGACTGAGTGATGGGCCAGTTGGGATGGGAAGAGATGAGTGTTCCTTAGCCAGTTGGGATGGAGGCCTTTTCCCCACGCTTTATTGCTTCCTCTGTCATAGAGCTTGTCCCATCCCCCCAGTGGGATCTAGGCATTCCCTAGATCTAGAGAGCAAAGGACAAGGGGGAGAAGAAGCCCAGGGATCTTGTTGGGCTTCAAGATAAACTAAACACAGGGCGAGGATTGGGTTTCTATCCCAGGAGTGGAGATCCGGTCTAGGCAGATTAGCTTGCTCGTGAGTGTTTTCTCCATCACATCCCCTTAGGGCCTGAACCCAGTTGGCTGACCTTGTTCAGGCCACCTGTTGACAGGGCTTCCTGTGTCCTGAGCTGGGCCTCCAACACCCACCTGCCCCCTTGTCTACATCAGATGCTCTGACTTGTAGCAGCTGTCATCGCCGAGTACCCCTTCTGCCTGGCAGCTGCACTTGGTGCCTCATCATTGTACCCCTGGGTGGAGGGCTTCCTTGGAGGTGGAATATCATAGCTCTGCCTTGAGAGTTTTGCTCCCAGTGTTGCATTGGTTCCAAATGATAGGGATGTGGAAAGTGGCCTAGGGATGGAGGGCTGAGAGACAGATGTAGAGAGATCCAAAGAAGAAGAAACGAGAAACCAGAGAGAGAAAATAGGGGAAGTGATGGGAAAAAAATCTTAGGAAGAGAAGCCAAGAAAGACCTCAGGAGGGAAGTTAAAATCTGGGAAGCCAGTGAAGAGGGGAGCAGTATTCTTAGCACACGTGTGCAGAGTGTGAAAGTCGTTGCCATTATTCTTAATGGCATTAATTGAGGAGGAGTGACATCTGTGAGCATGATTTCCTTTTTGTTTAAATAAGTTCCCGAGTAGGCACCCCGAGACAGATGCAGTGACTCACCAGATGCAATAGGTAGGATGTTTGGGGTTCGCAAGCTCTGGCGGAAGTTTCCTAGCAGGGAGATCCTGGGAATTGTAGGGAGTATGTGCAGTGACTCACATGACCACAAGACCTCCCTGCTTTATAGCCTTGGCCTCGCTTATCTGTTCTCTCTCACCTGCGCACCTATCCACCCCCCACTCAGTGACCACACCCCACTCTCTCAGAGGTCCTCAACCGAGCTTCGAGCTTCTGAGCTTCTTCCGTCACCAGGCAGGGCCCTGACTGCACTCACACACCCATCTTCTTCCCTCCATCCAACCTCCACCTCCCTCAAAGAGTTTCCTGGGAGCCATGACTTCTCTTCCATCAGGTGTCAGATCCTTTGCAGGTCTTGCACAAGCTTCTTTCCTGCCTGTGTCTCAGATTTCTGACCTGTGAAATGAACCTCAGGCTCACTGCTAACCCCTCCTGTGGAGCAGTGAATTAACGTCTTTCAGGAGCTCAGAGCTTGTCAGATGAAAGATGCCGCCTCTACTCTTCTTCCTCCCCCCACACCTCCCCTTCACCCCTGAACCAAATCCTGCCCTTCCCTTAGTGTTTCCCAGGCAGGTGAGCCCTTGATTACCAAAGCAAGGCACCTGAGGTCTGTGAATCTTGGTAGACCCCAATTCTCCAACCTCATCCACTCACCCCTGCAGCATTTGAAGCTGTTGACGACCTACTTCCTTTTTAAGATTGTAAAAGTAATGCATGCTCATTGTTCCAAAAAAAAAAAAAAAAAAAAAAGAAGAAGAAGAAGAATAAAGAAGAAGAATAAAGAAAAAGAAAACCCGGGACACCTGGGTGGCTCAGTTGGTTAAGCAGCTGCCTTCGGCTCGGGTCATGATCCCGGAGTCCTGGGATCGAGTCCCGCATCGGGCTCCTTGCTCGGCGGGGAGCCTGCTTCTCCCTCTGCCTCTGCCTGCCACTCTGTCTGCCTGTGCTCATGCTCTCTCTCTCCCTCTCTGACAAATAAATAAATAAAATCTTTAAAAAAAAAAAAAAAAAAGAAAAAGAAAACCCAACACTGTGGAGTTGAATTTAAGTAAAATATAAAAACTATTAGTCCTCTCATCTCCCCCATATGGTTGTGAAATGTGTCTCCCATTGGTCCCCTCTCTCCATTCCCCTTTTGAAGCATTTACCATATTTGAATGTTAAATGTCTATTTCCTCTTTTTTTTTGTTGTTTCCTCTTATTTGATTGAGGTCAGTAACTGTTCATCTGTATGTCTTCATTGTCAGGCATAATGCCTACCATATGAAGGAATGGATGAGTTTGTAATAAGAAAATTGGACTCACATTCAAATCTTTGCTTCCTGGTTGGGTGGACCTCCATTTCTTCACCTTTAAAATTGGAATAATAAGACTGATGAATCACAGACCTGTACCCCTGAAACAAATAATGTATTATATATTAATAAAAAATAAATAAAATTGGAATAATAATTCATGACCTCCCTGCTGCCCCCTGGGGTTGCTTTGAAATTAAATATGATGTCAGAAATAGGATCAGCTCGGTGCTTGTTGAGCCTGATGCTAAAGGGACTCTGTTGCCCTTCTCCCTGCACAAACCTGGGCCCACCCCCCGGCATTGAACACTCCCACTGTGTAGAGCTTGGACTCCTGGTTACTTAAGGGCTAAGAAGTTACCAGCCTGCTGTTGGGGAGCTTCTGGTTTGACTGGGGAGGTGTAAGCAAGCCCCACCCAGTAGAACTGCAGTACAGAGGCTGAGCCAAAGGCCCAGTGTTTGGAGAGGGACACAGAGGAGGACACAGGAAGAGAGCTTCCAGGGTATGTGTGGGGATACAGGCTGGGTTGTTAGTTTGGGGGGAATGAATGAATGAGTTCTAAGTCAACTTTTCTAAGCTCAGACAGGTCATTCCATATGGGAGGCAGTTGCGACATCATTGCCTGCCTCTTCTCCAGATCTCTGCTGATCCTTCCGTGTCAGGAACGCCAGCTGGTTACCGTGATCCACCAAAAAATTACACTTTACATCACCAGTACAAACACACACACTTACACATCATAGTTATAACTGGAACGAAAATTTAACGACACAATACTTACTGCGACTATTGGGGGATACTGATATTTTTCATTTTTTAAAGATACCTTTTGCAATCCACTAAAATGATTTCATGGACTACTGAGGAGCTGTGATCTTCAATTAAAAAAATACTATCTGGTTTAATGATTCCACTTGCAGTTTTCTTTCAGTTCCATTCTGTTGTGCCTTGTTAACTCCAGTTTGCAGCTGCGAAAACCAAAGCTCAGTGAGAGGCAGAATCTGTCCAAGGATGTATACCCGATAAGTGGCAAAGCCAAGGGTCAAATGCAGGTCCGGATGACTGTAAAGCCCATTCACTGAGTCATGTCCCTTTCTCTGGCACTTTGCCTGGAGGCCCTGTCAGCCGGTCACTGGGTCACTAATCAAGGATCATTAAATGTGGCCCATTTCTTCGTACCCCAGGATGTTTGGCCAAGGTGACAGCTAAGCCTGTCTTATATTATCAAGAACCGCTTGCCTAAAGCTGAGCAGGCAGCCCTTAGACAATGAGATTTTAACTTTATTTTTGAGATTTGAAGTTTATTTTTATTTTAAGTTTATTTTGGGGAGGGGCAGAGGGAGAGGAAGAGAGAGAATCTTAAGCAGACTCCATGCTCACTGTGTAGCCCTATGTGGATTTGATCTCACAAACCTGAGATCATGACCTGAGCTGACATCAGGAGTCAGACATTTAACAGACTGAGCTACCCGGGCACCCAGAACAGTGAAGTTTTAATACCACCCCCTCCAACCTGCCAAGTTAGTTATGGAGAAAAGGCACAGAAGATTAACTTGTTGCACAGAAGCTAAAGATAAGACAAAGCCATGTCTCCGTGCCCGTAGCACTGTCCTCATACCCTTCCCTCTGTCCTTTGGACCCCCTTAGTCTGAAATTGGGGGGGGGGGTAGTCTGTGCCACCCCACGGAAAAAAGGAAGGGTGAAGAAAGACAATTAGAGAAGGAGATGAGCTGGGGAAAGAAGGGAGCTGGGGAAGACTGGGAGTACAGACAGAAAAGGATTTCCAGAGAAGGCTGTTGCTACAGCCATAGGCCTCTGGTATCTTTGAAATCCCAAAAACTGCCGGAAGGCAATAGCTTTTATGGGAAGAAGGAGGCAATGAGAGGCTATGCCCAGCCCCAGTTGTAAAATCATTGGGGGGGGGGGGGGGGGGGAGAGGGGTAGGCTGTGGGTGTCCTGCTGAGATAAGGGAGAAGCTCATTGAGATAGTGGGCAGAACTGGCTTCCTGCCAAATGGTCTCTTCCCATCTTTGTGCCAAGTAGTGGCTCGCTGATAGGTATATTGTATTTGCGGACATGTATGTGTGACATATGAACAGGCTGGACATATACACAAGCGTGGACTACGTTACACGGGCCACTGTTGGGTTTGCTTTTGAAATCTCTCTTATTTCATATTGGAAACTAATAAGCAGACCTGGTTTGAATTGATCTTGGCACTTTTTCCCTCCCTGTACCTCAGAGCACAAATTATATATGTAATGGTTGTGTGTGTGTGTGTGCACATGCATTTTATTGATTCTTGTAACATCCTGGAGAGGGCAATAGTTATTATTTTATGGCATGAAGCCAAAATGGAAAATGACCCAGCACTCACTGAAAGTGGCAGCCTGGGTGAGTGGCAGTAGCAGAAGGAAAGTGTGGGGCTGACTTACACATCCAAAGTCCTGTCTGCCTTGAATGCCAGAGTTAGGACATTCACCTCAGGGAGAGCCTAGGCTGGGCTTCTCTATAAAAATTTACTACTTTCAAGAAGCCAAATACTTCCATTCAATACTAATCACTCCATTATTCCACATGTACTGTTGACTTACTAGTTTGTGCTATGTTAACTTATATCTGCTGGTGCTTTTGTAAAAATCTATTTTTTTCCTTTGTATTAGTCTAGTGTTCTTAAATTTGAGGATATAAAAACTCTTTAAAGTTAAGATAAATTCCTAAACCTTCTATTTCTCTCTTTACCCTCTGCCCTCAAACCCCACACCCCTCCTGCCATGTGCATATACACATCCCTTTGGTCTTAGGAAGGCTTTGTCAAAGGATTTAACAGATATTCTACACTATGTAACCAGGGAATTAACTAGTTATTTGGTAGCTGTGCTTTGAGACAACCTGGGATTTGGCTGTCTTCCTGGAATAAATTAACATCAGGGGAAAGAATAGAGAGAGAGATGGGTGACCACATGCTGACTTTACCCAGAAAAATGGCACCACCACCAGTGGCTTCGCAATAGCCTTCTCCCCTGTTGGTTCCCACTGCAGCTTCCAACCTTGGGCTCCCAAGAGCCCAGCCAGGGAAAGGAGGGTACTGTCTACACTGCCCCCTCCATCCGCATCCTTCTTGGATTGGACAGTTGCTTTGGATAAACACCAAGTCAGGACTTGGCTCTTGCTGAAATTTGCCTGGGGGAGAAATTTGCCCCCATCCCTAGGTTTGGCTTTTGTGATTCCTGGCCTTTCTCATTCTTTCTCATCCCATTTTCAGAATGTTTGCAATGGGTGAGATACTGTCTCCCTGGCACATTTTGCTGTCATGGGGGATGGTGTCCTGAAGACCCTTGTTTCACGTTACCAGGTCCAGGATTGCTATCTTCAGAGAGATAGGGGTTGAATAGGTCTGCCTCTCAAATTGTCCAGCATCTGGAGTTGATAGGAGCTGGGGGAGGTGAATGGCAAACTGGAAACAAAGCTTTGTGGAACCCGCCAAGGACTTTCAACCCTCTCCCATGAAGAGCCCTACATCAATGACAAGTGGGAGCATTGCCACCTGCAACTCCATCCATCTTTTTTGTCTTCCTTCATTTGCATAGATTCGAGCCAGTTAAGCATCAGCCAGTACTCTTCTTTAAAATCAGTCTGTACCCAATTTGTCTCCCTCATTTTTTTTCCCCTAACTTCGAAAACTACAGTGTACCTATAGATACATCCCGAAAAATTCTGTGTTTCAGATTTTTTTTTTTTTAGGGGCTGAAATATTTTGAATGCATTGCGGAGTCTTTGTTACTTAAAGGAAACCATGACGGATCTGCTGGCAACACACGGGGCTTTTCTGAAGTTCTGTCTGAAACTGAAGTTCTGAGAGGGTCACTGGGATCATAAAGCTATAGGGAGAACAAGGACCAAAAACCCTGGCCTCCTGACACCTAGTTTCGTGCACTTCCTATCACAGGAACAACAGAATATGGCAGAATGTTCCAGTTTTGATTCTCCTCTATTTTCATTCCTGTCTATACCACTTAAATACATTTTTTAAAAATTCAGAAGTGTATAATGTAAACAGTGTCTTCCCAGAGGTAACAACCATAAAAAGTTTGATATGCCTTCCTGAGTTTCCTCTATGCCTATATGATACATGTACACATATGAACCCCAATATTCATAGATATAGGTACATTTTTTTTAAAAGAAATTTTATTTATTTATGTTTAGAGAGAGAGGAGAGAGCATGAGCCAGAGTGGGGGAGCAGAGAAGAGGGAGAGGGATCAGCAGACTCCACACTGAGTGCAGAGCCCGACTTGGGGCTCGATCCCACAACACTACCTGAGATCGTTACCTGAGCCCAAATTAAGAGTCTGATGCTTAACCAACAGAGCCACCCAGGCGCCCTGATATAAGTACATTTTTAAATACACCTTCTCTTTTAGAATAGTTTTATATTCACAAAATATTGCAAAGATCATACAGGGAGTTCTTTTTTTTTTTTTTTTTTTTTTTAGGCTCCACACCTAACATGGGGTTTGAAGCCCAATGTGGGGCTGGAACTCACCACCACTGAGATCAGTTGCCCCATGCTCCACTGACTGAGTCAGCCAGGTGCTTATATCCAGTTTCCCCTATTATTAATGTCTTAACATTAGTATGGTACATTTGTTACAATTAATAAACTAGTATTGATATATTGTTATTAACTAAAGTATATACTTCCTTCTTATTCCCTTTCAAATGTCCTTTTCCTGTTTAGGATCCCATCCCCGTCATTCCATTATGTTCACTTATGTCTCCTTAGCCTCTTTGCTGTTACAGTTTAAAAAAAAAAAAACAAAACACAAAACTTTTTTTAGATGACTTCACTTTGGTAACATTATATGGCCACTTTTTTCACATAACCATATGTTTTGAACACGTTTCAGGGCTAGTGAGTGAGGCCTTGCTCACCTTTAAAACCACCATGGCAGGGCTCTACCCCGTCATTTTACACTGCCCTTGGCTTAGAGTACCTGACAGTGTCCTTGAGCCCAGGTACTGTCTCGAGACTTAGACACTTCCTGCTGTCTCAGAGTTCTGACATGCTCGAAGGCGGAGAACTCGGGTGGAATGGACTGACAGAGCTCAGAGAAAGGCACCCGCCTCTCTGTGCTCCCCCACTGCCCCACCTCCACCGCGTGCCTCTGCGTGGTGGGGTTGGTGAGAGTTGACACTACTGGCTGAAGAAGGGCTTATTCTGGGAGGCCCCACAAAACACAAGAATTTGGTTAACAATGTGAACCAACAGTGGGGCAGCTACCTTGGCAGGCAGAACATTCCCTGTCACTGGCTATTTCTAGCAGTGGCTCTGGTGGCCACCTGTCAAGAGTGTTTGAGTAGGAGGCTGGTATAAACCTGTGAGGGAAATTTCTGCTGGTTATCAATTATAACCAGAAAAGATCCCCCAAATCATGTAGCCTGTGGTCCTGCAGTCAATGGGGTGGTACTCCCCTGCTGTGCAGGCTAGACATCCCATTAATACGCGCTGAAGACAAAGCTTACACCCCCTTCACAGATTGTTCTGTCACCTCAGAAGGGCTAGTCTCCATTTTTTTTTTTAAGATTTTATTTATTCATTTGACAGACAGAGATCACAAGTAGGCAGAGAGGCAGGCAGAGAGAGAGGGGGAAGCAGGCTCCCCACTGAGCAGAGAGCTCGATTCCAGGACTCTGGGATCATGACCTGAGCCGAAGGCAGAGGCTTTAACCCACTGAGCCACCCAGGCGCCCTGGGCTAGTCTCTATTTTGAAACAACCGTTTTGTCTTAGCATTTTGCCTATTTCACTGAGGTTTGGTTTTCTGCAGACATCCCTGGGAACATCATAGCCTCTGATCTGCCTCCCACTTTCTGACTTAAACATTCACCACCATCCAGGCCCCCTGTTCTCTGCCTCTGACCCCTCGTTTCCAACAGAGGTCCAGGGCTGTCCTCCCTGGACCTGGGCTTACAGATGCACTCCTGGGACTGGCCTTCTCTGACTGAAGCCAGAGGAAGGAAACCCCTAGACGGCCCACTTTGTCTGGTTACGCAGAGCCCCCGAGCAGGCTTCCCACACTGCAAACTAGAATCAGTCCATTCTTGGAAAGGAGCCATGCAGCCTAGGGAGGCTGACAGGACAGCGTGTGACCCGAGCTGGGCAGAGGCAGTAGGCTCTGAATGCCTTGCAAAGGAGGTGCTCCGATTGGGAAAGGTGTGGACACTACACGCTCAGCTGGTTTTTCTCACCCAACAGAATCTGCCAGGTCTCCACAGGTATCTGGGACACATTCCCATGACACTGCTTTCCCCATCTCTGCCTGCTTTCCAACTCTTCAAAGATGGTGGCAGTTGTCCTGGGGCAGATGGTGTAGGTTCAGGACCCCTGCAACCCGCAGACCTTCTGCTGTGCCTTTTCTCCCCTCCTTTATGGTACTCGAACCCCATTTAGGAGTGGGTGGATGGGCTTGTTGAGCAAAAGGGCTGACAGCTGACAAGTAGTTTGCAAAGAGTCATTGCTTAATAAGTCAGCATTAGGGGCACCTGAGTAGCTAAGTTGGTTTAAGACTCTGACTCTTAATTTCGGCTCAGGTCCTGATCTCAGGGTCATGAGATCAAGCCCCATGCATGGAGCCTACTTAGGATTCTCCCTCTCTCCCTCTGCCCCTCCCCTGCTCCTTCGCTCTCACACCCTCCTCTCTTAATAATAATAATAATAATAATAATAATAGAGCATTAGAAGGTGGTCTGGGGTCACTGTTTGAGGAGACTCATCAGCACTGATAGGACAGGAGAGAGGGAGGTTTCCATGGTAGGAGAAACTCAGGAAGCAACACTGAGTAGGGGGAAGGGGAGGCTTCCTGGGGGATTTGGATGATACTGAAACCCGGATATGGGATAGGAGAAAAAAATAGCAACTTTGCTCTCAGGAGGGAGTCTTCACTCTCCCAAATGCTGATTTCATCGACCCAAATCAGGTCTCTGCTCCTGTTTGCTGGGACCTATTTTAAGAGAGTCTTATAAATATACAAGGACGGAAATGCCTGGGTGGGGGGGTGGGGTGGCAGGAGGATGTGGTTCTTCTCCAGGACAGGATCTGACTCAAATCACACCTCTCTCCTGGATTCCAGGCTGTCGGGAGGGATGCCTCCGAGGTGGTGTTTGGAAGGAGCTGTGAGAGCAGAGCCAGTCGTTCGAAGTTCTAACTGTGGCCCAGAGAAGCTCCTGACAGCTTTGATAATGTGTGTCCTGCCAGCGCCCGAGGCTGCAGGGGCAGAAACGTGCACTGTGGGTAGGGTGGTGGGAGCAGGGAGGAGAGGATACCCGGAAACCCTTTCTCCGCACTCCTGGAGAACCTCTGTACTCTATTTTCTCTCTTGCTGCATGACATCAAAATGATTACTTATGTGTCAGTCCTCTCCTGCCCTCCTGGCCCAGCGAGTCTTCCCTGCACAGACCTCCGTTCCCCTCCAGGACCTAGAGAATTTAGTCTGTTTGTTGAACTGATAATTCACCAGTCTTAGAGCTTGGAGAAATAATCTGGACCCTGACCCTTATTTTTCATTTAGACCCAGATTACTTCAGGAGTTAGCTGCATGGCATCTCCAAGGCATTCCACTCAAGTGAGTTTGGGCAGGCACAGAGCACCCAGAGTGGGATACCACTGTTTGAGGCTAAGATATGGCAGCAAAGGGCAGGCAGGAGGGTTCTAGATACCCTTCTGGCAATCTTGCACATGACAAGTCTTTGATGAACCAGGAACTCTGCAAACATTTGCCCAGATGCTGAGCCTGTTGCCTGCAGGCCTTGTAAGCCATAAACTGAGAAGACTGTTGTGTCAGCTCTTCAAGGGGTTGGTGTGACCTTCCCTGGGTGAGAAAGCTCAGTAGGTAGGGGTAGCAACAACCCCCTTACCCTCCGGTTTCTTCGGGCAGTCTGAGCAGTGGGCAGGGGGTGGAACCGGGAAGGAGAGGGAAACAGGCCCTTCCACTGAAAGTCAGACTCTGGTGAGCTGTTTATCCTGCCTCAGGCCCAAGGGTGCAACCGTGAGTCATTTAGTCTAATTGGTTTAATAAGTAAACGATCTGGGTACAAAGAGGAGGGGGTTGGGTCTGTGAGGGAGGGGCAGGGCACAAACCCAACCTAGGCGGCTTTGAAAAGAAACCTGTTGCCTGCTCTCTAGGGATCAAGATAATTAAACTGGGGGTGGAGAGGCTGGGGTGGAGGGAGAAGGGAGAATAGAGAGACCCAGATGTTTGAGGTGGAAAGAGAATTGAAGGCTGCGGGGGTGTTATTGGTTGATTAAAGTATAAAACTCAGTGGTTTTTCCCATCATCACCCTCTAATTCTAGAACAGTCTTATTCCCAAAAGGAACCTGGTACCCATTTAACAGTCACTCCCTGTTTCCCTCACCCTCTCAAACCCTCTCCCCCTATCCCCTACTGGCAGCCTGTACTCTGCTTTCTGTCTCTCTGGATTTGACCTATTGCGAACATCTCATATTAATGGGATCACACAGTATGTGATAAGTTGTGTCTGGCTTCTTTGACTTAGCACAGTGTTTTATAGGCTCATCCAGGTACTGGTACGGCAGTTTTTAAAATGGCTGAATAATATCCCATAGTATGAATATACTACATTTTGTTTATCCATTCGTCACCTGATGGATAGTGGGGTGGTTTCCACTTTGGGGCTATAATAAAGAATGGTGCTCTGATGTTTTCGTTTCTCTTGGATATATGCCAAGGAGTAGAAATATGGTAGCTCTATATTGAATGTTTTGAGGAACTGCCAGACCATTTTCCAAAGAGGTCACACTATTGTACATCCCCAACAGGACTATACGAGGGTCCCAATTTCTTCCACGTCCTTGCCATCCTTGCCACTTGTTACTGTCTGTCTTGTTGATGATAGCTATCCTAGTGGGTATGGAGTGCTTCTGTACTGTTTTGAAACAATTTCTACCTTCTCTGGTCAGTGCTGGAAGGTCAACGTTGTCATCCCCATTTCCTCCAGAGATCAACTGTTCCAGGTGGGAGAGAAATGTGCTCCAGGTCACAGAGGTGAATTGTAGGACATTTTTAAGCTATTGAAGAGATGCCCATGATACATTGCTGAGGAGAAAAAAGCAAGTTGCAGGATAGGATGTATAGTATAAGCCCATCTAGGTTTTAAAAATGGACACTCCCATCAGATTGGCCAAAAAAAATTTTTTTTTAAGATTTTATTTGTTTATTTGACAGACAAGTAGGCAGAGAGGCAGGCAGAGAGAGACAGAGAGGAGGAAGCAGGCTCCCCACTGAGCAGAGAGCCCAATGCAGGCCTCGATCCCAGGACACTGGGATC
The DNA here is from genome assembly GCA_004024625.1 of Mellivora capensis. Taxonomy (NCBI): domain Eukaryota; kingdom Metazoa; phylum Chordata; class Mammalia; order Carnivora; family Mustelidae; genus Mellivora; species Mellivora capensis. The sequence goes on from PISX010003920.1 coordinate 96,843, forward strand.
ATGACCTGAGCCGAAGGCAGAGGCTTTAACCCACTGAGCCACCCAGGCGCCCCAGATTCGCAAAAATTTTTAAAATTAATATGTGGTGCTGGTGAAGTTGTCCCAAAACTTGTAAATAACACTGGCAACAACGTGAGTTGTTTTCAGACCTTTTTAGAAAGCAATACTCAGGGGTACCTGGATGACTCCGTTAAGCATCCGCATCTTGATTTCAGCTCTGGTCACTATCTCAGTGTCATGAGATCAAGCCCATGTCTCAGTCTCTGCTTGAGATTCTCTCTCCCTCTCCCTCTTCCCCTTCTGCTTGTGCTTTCTCTCTCTCTCTCATATCTCTTTATTTACATAAATAAATAAATCTTAAACCAAAAAAGGTAATATTCAATTACTGACATTTTAATAATGCACTTTACCTTGCAATCTCACTTTGGATCTTATCTGTAGAAACCATAGCGCCCATACATGCTTGAGGCATTATTTGGGATGTCTATCAGCGGGAAACTAGTTTACTAAATTGTGAGAGCTTGTTTGGAGGTTCTATCAGGGGAGCGCAGCTACTCGTATACCCTTGACCGAAGACCGGTCCTCTCTATCGGGGAAGGTCGTCCTCTTCGACCGAGCGAGCGCGCAGCTTCGGGAGGGACGCACATGGAGCGGTGAGGGAGGAAGGGGACACCCGCCTAGCCAGCCAGATCAGCCGAATCAACCCTGGCGATCAATGGGGTGACAGATGTCGCAGCCAGATCGCCCTCACATCCTAGTTTACTAAATTGTATGGCTAAAGCCATACTATGGAATATTTTTGCAGCTGTTTTTAAAAAAATGAATTATGTTTTGGCCCAGAGAAATGTCTGTGATTGCGAGTGAGAAAAGCAGTTCCAGAGTAGTATGTATGCAATATGAACCTATTTTCTAAAACTAAAAAAACTAAGAAATTCTATTAGTGTGTGAGCAAGTAGAAAGGTATGGATGTTTATCTAACTATTAGCATCAGTTAGGGTGGGGAGGGATGGAAGGAGATGAGATACTTTAAAAAAAATATGTCTCTGTAGTTCACTTGTGGTGAACACTTGGAATTTTTAGGAAATCAGGAACTATGCAATAGAGTTTGTAATCAGAGTGGAATAGAGGATGAGGACAGACATTGGAGCCAGAGACCCTGGGTTGTGATCCTTCTTCTGCCACTTACCAGCTGTGTGACCTTGGGAAGTGACTTAACCTCTCTGAATTTCAATTTCCTCATCTATAAAAGAGAGGTAATAATAGTACCTATCTCAAAGGGTTTTTATGAGAATTAAGTGAGACAATATTTGTAAAATGCTTAGCATACTGCCTAGCACATAGTCAATGCTAAATATATTAACTATTAGTAGTATTATTACCTCCAGTATTTATTGAGCACTTACTGTATGCTGCTCTCATTTGATTTTCATAATAACCCCAATAAGGTAAATCCTACTAATGTCACTATTTTAGAGAAGAAAATCAAAATTAGAGGTTAAGGTTACCTAGCTAGGTACTACTGCATCTGCCTATCGAGTTCTTGCTTTTAACCCTCGTGTGAAAGTACATGCTTTTATGAATGCTTTTAACAGTGATTTTTAACATTTTTAACAGTGTGAAAGTACATGCTTTTATGAATGCTTTTAACAGTGATTTTTAACATCATTCATTCTATTCTGTGCTAGGCATAATGAACAAAATACATGTAGGGAGAAGGTAGATTTTATGCATATGCAGGCATAAAATGTCAAGTGGTAGTAGGTGCTATTAAGAAAGATAATGCAGGGGGCGCCTGGGTGGCTCAGTGGGTTAAAGCCTCTGCCTTCCGCTCAGGTCATGATCCTGGGGTCCTGGGATCGAGCCCCGCATCGGGCTCTCTGCTCAGCAGGGAGCCTGTTTCCTCCTCTCTCTCTGCCTGCCTCTCTGCCTACTTGTGATCTCTGTCTGTCAAATAAATAAATAAAATCTTAAAAAAAAAAAAAAAGATACTGCAGGGTAAGGGAGAAAGATGGGCTCGGGGTAGACAGCATCTGTTGTAGGTAGAATGATCAGGAGGGCCTCTGATATTTGAGCAGAGACTGGAGTAAGGAGAGCAAGTGTGCCACGTAGATACGTGAGGGAGTGTGTTTCAGGTAGAGGAAGTGCAAAGACCCTCAGGTACTGTGTACCTGGCATGGAACAGCTGGAGTGGAAGGATGATGAAGACATACAGGAGATGAGATCAGGGCAAGGATTTAATCTAATCTATAGGGCCTCAGTAGATGGGTGACGGTATCATTTGTTGTCCAAACTGGGACACCATTGACAGTGAGTCCTGGCTGTTAATAAGGCTGCCAGGACAGCCGCTGACCTGGGTCTGTCCCCAGCCAACTTCACTTCTAGGAGATCAGAGACTCTTGGATTATAATTCGGGTGTGCTAGGAAGGCATTGCAGGATTCTGAGCAGGGAATTGCCATGCCTGACTTGCGTTTTAGTGGAGTCCCTCCTGCTCTAGACTGTAGGGTCTGAGGGTGTGTGCTCAGGGACTAGATGAGAGGTGGGTATGATGAGGGCAGGAGAAGTCGAGGGGTCAGAAGTAGGCCAATGTGGGATCGTTTTTGAAGGTACAGCTGACGGGACTTGCTGATGAACTGGGATATGGGGAGAAGAATCAAGCATGGTTCACGGATTTCTACCCTGGGCAGTTGGAAGGCTGGAGTTGGCCATTCACTAAAATGGGGAGGAACGGGGAGAATGGGCAGGAGCAGGTTTGTCAAGACCTGTGAGGTCTGAAATGCCTCTCCGATCTCCAAGTGGGGAAATGAGAAAGTGAGTCAGATCCTACCAATGTGGAGTTTGGGGAGGGTCAGGGCTGAAACTAAGGAAGGCATGACAGACTGACTGACGGTATTCAAAAAACATCAGAAGAGATTTGCAAGGGTTGGAGTGTAGGCAGGAAAAAGAAGTAGTCCACGGACTGAGCCCCGGGCTAGCTTACACTGTGTGTAAAGGTAGGCAAATGAGCACGGAGCCAAAGGAATGCGGGGTGGCCTGTAGGGAGGAGAGTAGGGAGTCCAGAGATGGTCACTCTCTGCTCCATGAACGTCTGTGCTGTGACCTTGGGGGAGGATGGTGTTCATACCTTACTTTTATTTCAGAAAACGCTTCTGGGTTCCAGTTGGGGAACTGGGTGAGGCTTGGAGAGGGCCAATGGAAACAATCCAGATCGCCCCGTAAAATCTAGGTCTCTGTAGAGGCAGTGACTGACTTCCATTCCCAGACTCAGCAACTCCACCTGCTTCTCAAAACACTTGCTCTGGACCTGCTTCGCCACCAAGTCTTCCCCGACCACCAGAGTCCTCCTCTGGACAGGAGCCTTATTTGGTGATTCACTGCGCATCATGTTCTGTTACCAAACCTTCCTGCGTGTGCAAAGCAGTGTTGTGTCACTGGAAAAAGCACAGGGCGGGACACAGACCTGGGTGTGAAAATCCACCTCAGGGTACATTAGCCTCGATGGCAAGCTGTCGGCAGTGGCCTCTCACTCCTGACCTGGGTTAGTTCATTTGCCTGCATTTCCTTCCTGTAAATGGGTCTCCAGAATACTGGTTTGTGCTGGGTGGCGGTGAGGATTAACTGGGCAGCAGTGGAGAAAGACCGTGGACTTTGGAACTCAAAAGAACGGTCTGAACCCCAGTTCAGCTGTTTACAGGATCTTGAGTGAATCATGTAAACTCTTTAAACATCAGATGTACTATGAGGAGAATGGGGGAAATAGTACTTACCCTATAGGGTTATTGTCCCTTGGAAATTAACCCATGTAAAATGCCTGGCAGAGTCAGTGCTTGGTCAGTCAGTAAGTAGCTGGTACCTCAGTTACTCAAGGAGCTGCCGGTGAGCCTCAATGCGGGAACAGATGCCTCATTCATTCATGGATGGAATTGATCTTTCTAATGGAAATGGTGGGGGGAGGTGTCAGGGAGCTGAAGCTCTGAGAGGTGAAAAGACTTGCCAAAGGTCACACAGACAGAAGGCGGCAGGGCTAGGATTCATTTTTAGATCTTTCTGACGCTGAATATGGTTCTTTAATGAATGCATGGTCAGCCACCTGCCCAGAGCCAGGCGAAGCCTCACCATGTCCATACTAGATGCTCAGTAAAATCTAGTTTTACAGACTGCTCATGCAGCTTCTGCTTCCCATCCCTAGGTCTCTCTTTAAGGCTTCCTTCCCACTGCCATTTAGTGCAGCCATCACAACTCTAATAAACGGATCCCAGAAGCCAGTTCAAAACCAACAGCAGACTGTGCAGGCTTTGTGAGAAATCCGGCTCTGTTTTGTACAGGGGTGAGCTCCAGGCAGACCTAACTCGCTGCCTCCGCCCGCTCCGGGGAATATTTGCGTCTTCCTCCACAGATGGCCTACAACAGGCTCTTTGAAAGATGGAAAGCATATTCCCCTAAGACCAGGGAATGTGAAACAGTTAATGGATTCCTAAGGGTTTTATGTATTACCGGGATACCAACCACTATCGCAGGTCAAGGTCATTAAATATCAAAGTTTATGCTCAGGAAGCCAAAAAATAACCTAAGTTCTCTGTGCCTCACTTGTCTTCACAAATCGTCCAAGTAAGAGAATGTTCCCGAAACCATGCGGGTATCACACAGGTAAAATGAGAGCCGCACAGATGGGAAAGGTGGAAATATTAAACTGTTAGCGACACGCGGCTCGGTGGTAGTAAGTCTCCCTCTTGCTTTTTAATCTTTGGAGCTTTCTTGTAGCATCGACTTCTCCAAAGGGCTCTGTTACTTTTTTTCTTTTTTGGTAAAGGATCAGAGTTATCCGCCAGATTTCTCAGCAGTTTTTTTTTTTTTTTAAAGATTTTATTTATTTATTTGAGAGAGAGGCAGTGAGAGAGCATGAGCGAGGAGAAGGTCAGAGGGAGAAGCAGACTCCCCGTGGAGCTGGGAGCCTGATGCGGGACTCGATCCCGGGTCTCCGGGATCATGACCTTTCTCAGCAGTTTTTATCAGCTCATCTCTTTGGCTATCTTTGAGTTCCTCTTTGGTTCCCACCAGACCTTGTTGATTGGTTCTTTGAGCCAAATCAGGCACACAAATTCAGGCTGAGTGACCGGCTTCTTAGCACAGCCTACTCGGCAAAAAGTGGGTACTACTCAACTTTCAGTAGTGCTCGTGATAATGCTGAAAGTTTTCTTTGATTTGCCAGGTTGGTCCCTTTCATATTTTTGGCTCCATATGTCCTCTGTGTGGGGGGCGGATTTCAAAATATATTTGGCTTAGCAGTGATTCTCTGTCGTCCCCACTAATGCGTACGCTTTAGGTCAAAAGTCACTAGTGTCCAGATATGGCGGTGGATTGGCCTGTTGGCTCAGGGAATGGGAGTGGTGGAAGAAATTGTTGGGGGGTAGGGTCAAGGGCAGGCAGGATGTGAGATGGAGGACCTTGGAATGACCTTTTATCCTCTCGAGTGTTTGGGCATCTTTACGAAGCCCTCTCGTTAATCCGGTATAAGTGGGCTCTATGGAATTGTATGGATCAGTCATGCTTGGCCAGTTCCCTAGTGAATTTAGCAAATTTGGTGAGGCTAAGGACCACAGAGTTCTGTGAAACTGATGATTTAGTGTCATATAAACAATGGGACTGTTTGGCTTGAGTTTCCAGGAAAGATTAACTGTTTCAAACATACTGTTGCCCTGGTTACACCACATAGCCTGATTTGGGGTTCAGAAAATATGGTCGCTGACACATCAGATAACCAGTCGATTTAATCACATATTCATTTTTCTACCTACTGTACTTTTCCCTTTAGACATAGAGCTGGTACTTTGATTGTATGGGCTATAAAAACCATATACTAAATAGTTTAATCAGCCATCCTAAGCGTCAGTGTTTTATTGCGTTTGTGGAGAGAAGAGTAGACTGGGGGAAATTGTAAGGTGTTGTATGGTATTATGACCAATAGTGTCTAAGCTAAAGTAGATATTTCTTTTTTTTTTTTTTAAGATTTTATTTATTTATTTGTCAGAGAGGGAGAGCGAGCAAGCGAGCACAGACAGGCAGAGTGGCAGGCAGAGGCAGAGGGAGAAGCAGGCTTCCTGCCGAGCAAGGAGCCCAATGTGGGACTCGATCCCCGGACACTGGGATCATGACCTGAGCTGAAGGCAGCTGCTTAACCAACTGAGCCACCCAAGCGTCCCTAAAGTAGATATTTCAATCATGACACTGCAGTCCAGGGAGCAGATTTTTATTTGTGAAGGTAGAAGACAAGTAATACCAAGTGAGCTCTTGGTGCTTCTACTCAGCCTTTTCCTGAGTTGAAATTTCTTTCCTATTCCCAAATATATTTGTCCATTTATTTTAAAAGTAGTTGTTTGCTGAGAGAAGAGCATTTTTTCCCTTCCATGTAGAGTTTTAATAGATAGCATGGCAAGGTAGTATTTAATGTGCTTGTGGTTATATATGTATGTAGGTTAAGTATTTTTTTATCATGAGAGAACAGGAGCACCTGGGTGGCTCAGTCGGTTAAGCATTTGCCTTTGGCTCAGTTCGTGATCTCAGGGTCCTGATTGAGTCCTGCGTCAGGTTCCCTGCTCAACGGAGGAGTCTGCTTGTCCTTCTCCCTCTGCCCCCCATGCACGCACGCGTGCATGCTATCTCTCAATCTTAAATAAATAAAAACTTAAAAATAATTAGAAAACAGGGGCACCTGGGTGGCTCAGTGGGTTAAGCCTCTGCCTTCAGCTCAGGTCATGGTCTCAGGATCCTAGGATCGAGCCCCACGTCGGGCTCTCTGCTCAGCAGGGAGCCTGCTTCCCCTTCTTTCTCTGCCTGCCTCTCTGCCTACTTGTGATCTCTGTCTGTCAAATAAATAAATAAAAATTTTTTAAAAAATAGAGAACAAAGTATAATAAAAACAATAAAAGTTATTTCAGTGAAATCCATTAGTCATTTATTGAACATCTACCATATTTAAACGTATGCCGGGGCGCCTGGGTGGCTCAGCGGGTTAAAGCCTCTGCTTTCGGCTCAGATCATGATCCCAGGGTCCTGGGATCCAGCCCCACATCGGGCTCTCTGCTCCGTGGAGAGCCTGCTTCCTCCTCTCTCTCCCTGCCTGCCTCTCTTGCCTACTTGTAATCTATGTCTGTCAAATAAATAAATAAAATTAAAAAAAAATAAATGTGTGCCTACAGGAGAGACAAAGGTAAGCCTCTGTTTCCGAAAAGCTCAAAAGCGTTCCATTATAGAACAGCCACAGATTCTGGATTTAGAATGGTCTGGACCCAAACTAGCAGGCTCTCAGATACTCGGAGAAACTTGTTCCCCAGGTTGTCTCTTGAGAGCACATCCCTGTTTGCACAAGAGCGGCTGTGCTCGGTCCTAGGATTCCAAACGACAAAGGTCTCCCATCAGCACCCTTACCGCTGTGTGTTCAGAAGGCCCAAAACCTGGGAACCACCTCCCACATTAGCAGCTTAGTTCTGTGGTCTGAACGGAAGACTCCTGATCCAGAAGAGAGGAGACCTGGATTCAAGTCCTGGTTCTGTCTCTAACTTGCTTCACTTCAGCCAGTGGCCCAGTCTTCAAGGCTTTCCCGCTCTACAGTGGACAATGTTGAGGCTCCAGCAACGATGATCTCTAAGCTCCCCCATAGGCCACCAACTCTTGTATTCTCTCTGCCTAGTTTTTTGTTTTTTTTTTTAAACTGAGGTTAAAATGAATTAGATGGAGTATCACTTTCAAAGGCTCTGATGAATGATTGTTTTACCTCTCCTTCCGAGAAATGTGTTTTTGAACATTGTCTCTCTGTATGAGTCTGGAACTTTTCCTGAGGATATTCTAAATAATCAACTCTCCCATCTTTTATGTATACTTTAAAGTCTCTTAAGTATTGGAAAACTAACTCCATGTGTGTACTTTCGGCTATCTCTGCATTTTATGTGCCCCTGCTTTAAAAAATAATGACTCTGACAAATTCCACCTTTTATTTTTTAAATTTTTTTAATTCCACTTTAAAAAAAAGATTTTATTTATTTATTTCAGAGAGAGAGCGCACAAGTGGGGGTGGCAAACAGGCAGGGAAAAGAGAAAAGCAGACTCCCTGCTGAGCAGGGGACCTGATACGGGGCTCCATCCCAGGACCCCAAGATCCTGACCTGAGCCAAAGGCAGACGCTTAACCGACTGAGATACTCAGGCACCCCAAATTCCACTTTTGTCTTAGGAATAACAGTCAGGGGACCCTGGCTCGTTAAATTGCTCAGTTGGCAAAGCAGGTGACCCTTTGATCTCAGGGTCGTGATTTCAAGCCCTATGTTGGGTGTGGAGCCTACTTTAAATAAACAAATAATTTTATAAAGGAATAATAGTCAGTTGTTCAGAGCTAAGTTGTTTTCACGTGGAAGATTCAGAAAAATCCCCATGCTACATCTGCCCCCTCCCTCTATCTGTTCTAACAGAGCTTGCTGGGGTCTCATCTTTACTCTACACAACATGCGCCCCCCCCCCCCCCACCATCCACCACCCCTAGACACCGGACCCAAGCTAAAACCACTCAGGTTCTCTTTCCTGGGAATTTGAACTCTGAGCAGAGACACACAGAAGGTGTTTGGAGCAGAGTCTTGGGCCAGCTGCCGAGATTCCAGCCACTACCCTGGTTCTCGGCCCTTCTGGGATCTGGTTGTGTTGTTCTCTCTGATTCTGTGAGCTACTCTCCAGTCTTTTCCAGAGTTACCTGTAGCGTAAGTTAGGAAGGAACAAAGGAAGGAAGGAAGACAAGCAGGTCTATGATGCTAACTGGAACAAACTATGGTGAAGGACCAGTTTTTCCAGTTTTTGTTTTTATCCCAGTCTGTCACTGACTGATGTGGTCATGCTACATTTTTCCAGGATGCAGCATTCAAAGCATCCAAAAATGATCTATACCATGTTCAGTGAGATGACTCCATTATCCCATGTTGATGTTCAAAAAGGTTCTAAATGCTTACTCTGAGTTTCTGTGCCTGTCTTACTGAGGACTAGTATCAGCACTGAGCTGGCGTTTCTAGGGGCCCAGGAAACTTAACTTCACTCTGGTTGGGATGTGTTGAAGCTGCTAATTTCTACATAGGCTAGTGTATTCAGTTCCTAGAGAAAGCCCTACCCTGGGCCCACTCAGAAGTTCTGCTTTTCCTCCTAAATTGTTGGCTGGGAGTGCTCCAACCTGATCCCACCCACCCACCCGTCCTCCTCTTTCAACTCAGTGTCTCCAGACTTCTTATATTCTCAGTCGAACAAGAAGTTTGCTGCCTTGTCTCCACTATGAGGACAGCAGCCTGGCTCCCTTGGTGTACCTCTGGAAGAATGAAAAAGTTTTTAGCAGTTCAAAAGAGAGTGCCTTATGAAAGAAAAGAAAACAGGGATTCACACAGATATGTGTACATCCGTGTTCATAGTCGTATTAGTCACCATAGCCAAAAGGTGGAAACAATGCACATGTCCATTGATGGGTGCGTGGAGAAATGAAATGTGGTCTGTACATCCAATGCAATATGGTTCAGCCTTAAAAAAGAAGGAAATTCTGACACATGCTGGAACCTGGATGAACCTTGAAAACATGGTTTTCAAGTAAGCCAGACATAGAAGGCCAAATACTATATGATTTCACTCATATGAGATACGTAGCATGGTCAGATTCATAGAGACAGAAAGTAGAACGGTGGTTGCCAGAGACCTGGGGCAGAGAGGAATGGGGAGTTAGTGCTGAGCGGGTACAGAGTTTCAATCTGGGAAGATAGAAAAAAGTATTGGAGATGGTGGTGGTGGTTGCATACCAGTGTGAATGTGCGTAATGCCACGAAACACTTAAACATGGTTATGATGGCAAATTTTATGTTAATTGTATTTTACCACGTACACACAGAGACTTGGAAATTGAAGTTTTGAAAAGAGAGACTGAGCACCCTAAGAGAGCTTTCTCAGAGGTAGCCTCGGTTTGTGCCTTCGTGAGTGCCCATGGGTGTTGAGAAAGCCTTCAGCGGGTCAGCTTCTCAGAATGTCAGGGCTGGTGTCTGTCAGTTCATTCAAGCCTTAGTCCAGAAGACCCCTAGATAGTTCTGTGATGATAAACATGCCAGGTCCCTCCTGTACCCCCCATGTCGTTCATTCAGTCAGCCAGCCAGTCAGTCAGTCGGCCAGCCAGTCAGTCACTCTGCGTGCGTGAAGTGCCTGCCCTCTACAATGGGAACATAAAATCAGGTCCAGGTAGTTTAACCCCTCTCTGAAGCAGGCATATGTTATAACTGCTCCTTTCAGCTGATTTATACAGTGGGAGGACAACGAAGAAGAAGACCTAGCCCCCGCCAGCGCAGTGCTAATTTCCAGCCCTTTCCTCGAGTGGCCTCTGTCAGAGTGCCACGGAACGCCAGCAGCTGCAGGCCCACACCAGGCCATGAAGGAGCAGCCTCGAGCCAAGAACCAAAGGCCTAGGCTCCCGCCTGGCCTTAGCACTGGCTTCCATTTGACATTAAACAAGTCTGTTAACCTATCTGTGGGTCTCCGTGTCCCCTCAGCTGCATGGAAATGCCTCCCAGGATGGGGGTGAACGTAGAAATGAGACCAAGAGTGTGCAAGAGCTCTGATATAAAACATGAGCTGGGTTGGTTGTGGTGGGATGGGGACACAGGGATGGGGACAAACACACAACTCGGGCCTCTGGCGTCAGCTGGTCCAACCTGGGAGGTTCTGTTACAATGATGTGTTGTGGAGAGGAGGAGAGTAGAGTCCCCGATTCCTCTCCTGTCCCCCATGCCTTCCCTGCCCCATTCATTACCTCTCCTTCCCCCAAGCAGGTGGTAACAACCTCAGCTTGGCGTCAGCAAGTCACCTTCATCAGCCCTCCCAAATCCAGCCTTTGGCAGTCTGTCCGATCAGATAATGCGTCTGATTCATTTCCAGGCCTGGTGGAGAAAAGAGAATGGGCTCAGTGAGATGCTTAAAAGAGTGTGGTGTTTTAAGAGGAGACATCGTGTGGAGAGGGAGGTGGAAGGTGGCTCCTGACTTCTTTTCCCAAACTCAGTCCTTGTGTGGCCCTTAGAAAACTTCCTTGGCCTCTGGGCTCCTCTCTCTTCCTGCTTCATTTGGATCCCATTGTTTTTTCACTCACCAAACCAAAGGGTGTGTGTAAGAGAATTGTTAAGAGAATTTTTTTGATGAGTCAGGTGCCTGGGTTTTGAAAATCTCAGCTCTCGAATCTAGAGGCTGTGAGGTTTGGGCAGATATGTACGCTCCTCACTGCCCATGGCCTCCATTTTCTTATCTGTAAAATGGGAATAATATTACTATCTACCTGAAAGGATGGTTATGAAGAGTGAATGAATGAATGCTTAGCATGCTGACTGGCCTGAACAAGTGTACAGATACGAGTTTTGTGGTTATTCTCTGTTAAATGCATTTGGTACTAACCTGTTTAGTGGGCTGAGTGGGTTAATGTGTGGAGGAGGGCTTTGTCAACAGTGTTGTTCCCCTCCCAGGTCCCTTTTGGCATTTTACTGTAGTAACCCCAGTCTTTATAATCAACATAGTTATTATCAAATATTCCCACTTCTCCCCTCTTGTCTCATTATCTGGCAGGGTGGGGCTCGCTCTTCTCTTTTTCAAAGCTCTTCTCCCCTCCTAGCCTTCCCCCCCCCCACCCCCACCCAGGCTGGGGTTTTTTTTCCTTCCGGTTCCAACTCTTTTCTTTCTAGAACAACTTCCCTGAGCCTGAAGGTCCTCCAAGACCCGTAACTATGGAAACCACGCCTCTCCCTCGTGTGGGGGAGGGGCCACCTCCACCCAGCTGGGAAAGAGTTCAGGGATCTTGGGCCTCTGCTGCTCCCTCCTCCCTCCTGAAAAGAAGCAGAAGAAAGGGCACTGTCTTCTGACTAGCTCCTGGACTGTTGTTCCACTACGGCTCCCACCTGTCAGGGCTTCCATAGGCAATGTCAGCCTTCAGCTGTGTCCTGGGGATAGTTCTGCCAAAATGACTCCATTGCCATTTTACAGAATCAGGGTTTTCCTATACCTGTGCTGCTTCTCCTGAACTCTCTGGGATCCTAAAGACCGGTTGCCTTATTCCAGAACGGTTTGCAAAGCGTCTTGCCCGAGGTTCCTGCAAATCTGGAAGATCATCAAGCCGTATCCCATCACTCACCTCCAGTTAGCCCAGCTGTCTAATGTGGGTCTGTTTGCATAGAGCACACCTGGCCCGTACATGCCCTGTGTGTACGCACAGGTGTGAGTGCCGGAACACACACACAAGTCCACAGACATGTTGGTCCTCTTGTCTCAGTTCGTACCTTCTGTTTTTTTATGATTTTATTTTGAAGTAATCTACACCCATCATGGGGCTCGAACTCAGGCCCCTGAGCTTAAGAGTCGCATGCTTCCCCCTCACTGAGCCAGCCAGACACCCCCTCAGTTTGTACCTATTAGGGCAGTTAGCAGAGTTCTGAGTATACAACAAGTGCTCAATACATGCCACTGATTTGCTGGTCCACTGATGGATTTATTCACTCTTTCCCAACCTGCTAATTGCTTCTTCTTGAGCACCACTAAACTTCCTCTTTGAAAGTTGCCAGGAAGGAAAAGGATTGTTCCCCATTTTCCTCCATGTTCAGAAGCTTGTCCGTGTCCCAGTCCAGAATCAAGACTAGAAACAATCCTGGTGGCTTCCATCATGATCTGAGGGGCCCTGAAACTACCTAAATGGTCCTTGTCTAGGTCCACCAGAGGATGAAAACACCTCTTCAGTGGCCTTGGGCCAGTCTTAGAAGTCCTGGACCACAACTGCGTTTGTGGTTGTAATTGTCCTGTTGTCACTGACTAGCAAATAGGGCCTTACATGTTGTCGGGGTTTTTGGTTTTGTTTTTGTTTTATAATAATGATGATGACGGTATCCTAAGGGTGCCTTGGGACCTGGCCAAACCTTCTGGGGCCTCTACCGATCAAATCCGTGGCTTGGGGAATGGAAAGTTATGAGCTAGGCTGTGTGCAGACAGACCCTACGTTCCTGGAGCAGTAGCAGAGCCATGGAAAGGGCCTTTACCCTCCCTGCCTCCTCTCCTCATCTACCCCCTTCAAGTTATTTGCTCGAGTCTGGACGCTTGAGTGAGCAGGAAGTACTGACAGCAGAGCTGAAATATACAAGCACATAGTTGGCTTAGCTCCAGTGCCCTCTTTTAGGCCCCCTTTAGGTGGCACCCAGCAGGGCAGTAGGTACAGTCCCTTGCATCTTGATGGCAAGCCTCAGCCTGCCAGCAGCCAAAACCATTCCAGCAGCTCAGGTGCTAGCTTGGCAGGGAGCTGGGGAGCAGCTGGCCGTTCTGGTTCCTGAGCTCCGCTTTAAGCAGCAGCAGCTGCGGGGGGTTGGGGGTAGGGGGCAGTGGGGGAAGAGGCTCATCAAGGAGGATCTGGGGAGACACCTGGACCCCACCTCCTGCCTGGTCCTCGTTAACCTCCCCCCACCCCCACCCCCGGCCCCCAGTACACACCTGTGCTGTGAGGGAGGGTGAGCAGCCCCAGCAAACTACTTCTAATCTTCCTCTGAACCAAACCCTGCGTGCAGACACAGTGCTGGATTGTTATCTTCAGGCTGGGAAGGACGAGGCTCAGAAACCAGAAGAGGGGAGCAGGCCTATATGAAGATGCTTTCATGTCTAGTTTTCAGCTGTTTGGGGGTACCAGGGTCTCTACACTCCCTCTTGCTTTCCTTTGGCTTATATGGAGAGGTGTTTGTGGCCAAGTTAGAAAGAGTAAGGAAACAGTCTGGGGGGGGGTTGCAGGTGTGGGTGGTGAGGGGGACGTCCTGAGGGACGGGATAGTTTGGTGACTAAATGAGTGCCTGATACCAGGTGATAATGATGGTGATGTAGAGGTGGATGGAAATTCTCGAGTGTATTCGGTAGAGACTAGTGGAGTTAAGGACGTGGGCTTTTGTCCTCGGTTCAAATACTGGCCTCCTTCACTTATGACCCCTAGCTTTCAGCAAAACTTTTAAACCCTAAGCCTTGTTTTCCTGAAATACTCTATATTTCATCTAATATGAATATATATATGCCTCACACATCAATATTAACTGCTAAGGTTACATGAATAATAAGTTCTCTTGCATCATGGTGTCACGGGCTGGGAAGGAAAGATTAAGTCGTACAGCCTTCTGTCTCTGCCACTGGAGCTTTCTGTTTGCCTCAGGGACTCCTCCCAGGTGAAAGCCCCTGGTTTCATCCCTGATTGGCTGTGTCACGGCAGGTTTCTGGCTGGGGGTGGGGTGGAGGGTGGGGAGGGGTGTCCAGGCCCTGCTGGGTTCTAGACATAGGGGCTTTGTTGTGCTGAGGACATGTGACTGGCCCTAAAAGGCACTCCAAGGTCAGAGCCACAGAGCCACAGTCTTGCTTTTTTGTCCTAGGACTCAGGGCTGGTTGCTGGCATTTGTGGAAGAGTGCCCTGGGTGGCACGACCTCGCATTCCCTTGGCAACCTCTTGTCCTCTGGGTTCATCACCTCTTCTCTGGATAGATGTTGGGCTTCTAAGCAAATCCTCTGCATTCACCCTGGATCTTTGGGTCCCTCACATCTGATGGAGCCCATGGGACCAGCTCTCCTAGACTCCTCCTTTAGCCCTAACATCCCACTGTCCCAGAGCGGGGATCAGTGTCAGTCTTCTTCCTGTCTTGCAAAGAATGTTTGATTCAGGGAAGGTGCCAGCCCTTTCTGGTGGAGCGAGCCCTGCTCCAGCCTGGAGACAGGCTTCAGAAATACTATTTCCATGGCCCCCGCCTGCTCCCCAGGCTCCCCATCTTTGTAAATGGCAACTCTGGCCTTCCAGCTGCCCAGGTCAGAATCTTCAAATTGTTCTTGATTCCTCTCCTCATATCCAATCCATGAACAAAGTGAGTCAGCTGTACTTTTAAAAAATCTATCCCAAAGCTCCCCGAGCCCTGAGGGACTTCCTTTCCTCCCTGTGTAAATGTCCCTGCTGGCCATATGACACCGTGCCAAGGGAATCAGGCCAGAGGTCAGGAGAAATGGATGTAAGTTTCGGATCTGCCCCATTGTGATGAATAATAAAACCACCAGCTGCTACCGGCTGGTTGCTGATTATGTCCCAGGTACTAAGTCCTTTACGTGGATTATCTTATTCACTGTGTGACCTTGGGCTGATGACTACACCTGTCTGTTTCTGTCTTTTCATTTCTAAAATGGAGATGACAACAGTCCACGGGGAGGTTGTGAAGATCCAGTGAAATGATGAACGTGAGAGTCTTTGAAAAAAGGACCAAGGGATATATGTAGCCCATATTTTCCACAAAGAGCCGACGTGATCATCTTCAGGCCTTTGAAGAGTTCACATTGCACAGAAGAGAGATGTTGGCGAAATTTCAGCTGATGGTGAATTTGATAGCCCAGCTTTGTGAGGGCAGAATGTGAGGCCCATGGTGGTGCTTTATCTGTCACCTGAGATGGGGGTGTCTGTCTCCTGGCACAAATGTGACACCTGTTGCAGGAGAAACAGGCCCTGGCAGCTGGCACTCTGGGAGGAGAGGTTGGCCAGGAGCAGTAGGCAGTTCACTTATCAGAGAGCAAGTGACAAGTGTCAATAGTTAAATCAGCACATTCTTTAGCACCAAGTCCCCCCCCACACACCCTTCCCGGGGCTGAGCAATGCCTGGGGATCTGCTCACAGGGTTAAACAGAGGCAGAGAAATAGTAAGAGGAATTACCAGATGCCCAGCACGCCTGTGCCTGATATGCATTCAGTGAATGTTCACAACAGGGATGGATGGGCAGAGGGGAGGACTGGAAAGTAATACCCGGGAAACAGACAAGGAGAGTGTGTTACCCATTGCTCTTTTACCCCTGAGTCCCTGCTGGCCCACAGTCTGCTTTCTCCTCTGGTCAGTAAGCAAAGGAAGAAGAGAGTAAGAGAACTACTGGCCATTTGCAGTTTACAAAATTATAAAGGGGCCTAAGCTCATATCTGACTCCGAGGTCTGGAACCCCAAACTCATTGAGGAAGGAGTGCTTACAATGTGTCAGAGTACTTGCTCAAGCAGTCACCATTTATAAATGATAGATAGACAATTAGATCTGACTCTAAAGCCTTGCTTGTCTTTCTCCTATACTCTGAAGTCTGCCCAGGGAATTTCCTACTCCTGAACTTACTAAAGGGTGGGCTGTTGACTACCCCAGTCTCTAAGTGTCTCAAAGCCATCTCAACACCTGTCACCAGGTGCAGCGCCCGGTTGGCTTTAACCTCACGGATATCCACCCCCCCCCCCAGCCCCCACCAGTGGATTTGTGCTTGTTCATGGAGAGAACCACCTCTTACCTTCTTTTACAGAGAAATAGAGGCAGATAGTAGTTAAAGGTATACAGACAGATTTTATTCAGTACTATCATGATATGGGAAAGAGATCTCAGGAGAGAACTGAACTCAGTTCTGAATACAGCAAAGATAGCTGGGGATTTATAGCTAGCAAGCAGAGTGAGGGGGCCAGGAGATGGAAAATTACTAAGAGGAGACATTGGGGTGGGGGTGGGGGGATTCTTGCTGAACTGGCTTAACAGGATTCTTGCCAGAGGTTGGCTGAGGACTTATATATCAAGGGTGGGAAGATGAGGAATTGATCAGCTATCAGAGGTGGGGGAGATTCGTCCTAGAAAGACCTAATTGGATTCTTCCTCAGCATGGGGCTGGGCCAGCCAAGCACAGGGCCCAAGAACAAGGCTTACTCAGAAGGAGGGCTCAGAAGAGCCTGTCTACAATTTGGTCAAGGAAAGTCTTCATCATATAAATAAAATTAAAAAAAAAAAAAGAGAGGGTGGGGGGTGGACGCCTGGGTGGCTCAGTGGGTTAAGGTCATGATCCCGGGGTCCGGGAATTGAGCCCCACATCGGGCTCTCTGCTCATCAGGGGGCCTGCTTCCTCCTTCCCCTCTCCTCTGCCTGCCTCTCTACCTACTTGGGATCTCTCTCTCTCTCTCTCTCTCTCTCTCAAATAAATAAAATTAAAACAAAAACAAAAAAAAAAGGAGTCTTCATCAATTCCCAGCAAATGCCAATGATAGTTCATTGACCTTGGGTTGACTCACCTTTGGTGTGACTTCCAAGAGTCAAAGGATTTTTCTGGAGCTGAAAACTAGTCTATGAGAAAGAATGTGCATCTGAGACATACTGTAACTCCCACCGAAAGGGGAAGTAGTGTTTTATTATTTCCCCCCAACTTTGTCTTTTGTCTTTTGGTTGTAAGAGCGAAGTCAAGGAAGAGATAACCTGATCATTCCGAGGCAGAAGCAAGGCAGAGCCTGCCCACCCCTCCCCACCGTGTGACTCACTCATCACCCAGCACCTGAGCTCCCCAACCACTAGCCTGGCTTCTCCGCTCCTTTTCCTCTCGGACTTGGGAAGGGCGGGGCCTCTGAAATAAGATGTGTCTGAGTTGGGATTAACAGATGAACAAACTGCTCTCTCCTGAGTTCCTCCAGAAATGTAGGGTGTAGGTCTGGGAGCATTCTTTCTCTTCCTCCCGTCCATAGCCTCACCTCACTTCACTGGCTCCAGAATCCTGCTTCCCTGGGACATCCCCCCGCCCCTCCCCCGCCCTGAACTAGTCTGACCTGTCCCAGCCTGCTGGCTGGCAGCCCTGGAAACAGGAGAGACCTTGGTGGCAGAGGGATAAACCTGCAAAAGTCCCCACAAACATAACTGAGCAGAGGTTTAAGGTCTGCAGAAACCCAGAGAGGTACAGATCCCCAGCTGAGGTCTCTGCCCCTGGGACTCTTGAAAGTTTGTGCCAAAAAGTGCCCACAGGAAAAAATGTAGGCGGAATGAGAAAACGCTGGCTTAAGAGACAGGGAGGCTCTCTGTTCTGATCCTGGCTTCAAAACAACTCCCTCTGTGACTTTAAAGTCTGTCTGCTCTTTCCCCATCTGCAAAATGGGGGTAATCAGACCTGGGTTATCGCATAAGATTCATTCATTCCTTTATTCATTTATCTATATATCCAGCTATCTATCTATTTTATGGGGCGGGGGCACAAATGCACGCAAGCACACGCAAGGGAGGAGCAGAAGGAGAGGGAGAGAGAGAAGCAGACTCAAGCTGACTGTGTGCTGAGCGTGGACCCCGATGCAGGGCTGGATCTCATGACCCTGAGATCGTGACCTGAGCTGAAATCAAGAGTCTGACACTTAACCGACTTAGCCACCCAGGCGGTGCCCCTCTCACAAGAGCCTTATAAGGCTCAGAGGAGATCATTCCTGTGAGATGCTAAGTAAGCATTAAAGGGCCCCACCAAACAGAACCAGAAGAAAAGCATCGCCCCACCTCCCCACCGCAGTCCCCCTCCTGGAGTCAATTACATAAACACTCACACGAATTGGTGGTGTCCTCCTGCTTGCGGGCTCACGTTCATACACTGTGATCTTTTCCTCTGTGGCTGGTTGGCTGTCTTGACTGGGATCACATCGGGGTTTGCAACACTTCTGTTCTGAGCCAGCTCTTGGCTCCCAATGGTCCGTGAGCATGAGTCTAACCTCTTCTGTGCAGTGCCCACCACACTGGGAGCATGTTGATGGAGCTGTTGGAGACAGAGTAGTAGCCCAGTGGGGGATCTGGACACTTGGGTGCCAGTCTCAGCCTTGTCACTGTTTGTTACATGAGCCAAAAGAAATCATTTGGCCGGCTGGGGTCCCATTTTCCTCATCTGAAAAGAGGACCAGATGATCTTGAAAGCCTTTACTAGTTCCTGATAACTCTGTGGTATGGGTTCATTGGCCAGCAGTGGTTTGGTTTCACATGTTCAAAGTCTGACAGTCATGGCCAAGTCATGGCCCCCTTGACGCGTGGGGGGCTCTGACCCGCACAGTGCTTTGCTTTGTGACTCTTTCCTGGCACCCCAACAATGTCCCATTCCCTGCCAGCAAGACAATCCTGCTGTCTCCCTGGGCTTAGAGGAAGGGGACTGAGCTGGAAAGGGAGCAAGCTTAGTTCCACTGTCTTCAATGACCATTTCCCCACAGCGGCTTTCAGGAGAAATCAGCCTCAAAAGGCAATTGAAGTCAGACTGTAGTCCTGGGCACCCTCCATGGACAAATGGATGGTGCTCCCATTTTTACTTGGCCTGGCTCCTTCTCTAATTATGGAAGACAGCAAATTTTAATGTGATAAGAGCTCATTTCCTTCCCCTCTGGGCTACTGACTTTGGTCAAGTTGTAACTATCTCTCGACCCTCCCCCAACTTCATGCCCACCATTGGAAGAGGTGGGAGGAGTGGCAGAAGGGAAGGAGCTTACCTCTTTTATTTCCCCGCAAATCTCGCAGACCTATGAGGTCTTCGTGTTCTGTTGACCTTATTTCTCTGTTCCCTTCTGTAGGATATGGCAGCTGGAGAGAACTGGCCAAGGCTCTGGCCAGCAGGAACATTCCAGCTGTGGATCCAAATCTCCAGTTTTATCATCCCCCGAGGCTGGGCCCCCAGGTATGTGGTGGGGCCAGCCCATTTTCCCTACTAGTGTATTAGCATGGGTCCTCAGCTGTCCATAACCTTATAGCCTTAAGAGCATTCCTCTACTTTTCTGTGGTAAGAGAGGCCAAGGAGAGAATTCCTGGAATTGTACTCTGACATCACAGGATCTCATTTGAGGGGTAGAGATGTCCATCCTGTCCTCCTCAAAGCCTTCCTCACGAAGCTCAAGAGGCCCAGAATTGAACCGCTGCAGGCATGTGGCCTTCGAATCCAATAGTAGCAGAGGGCTTAAAGTAGAACCACACATCCTGCCTCTTGCTGGCCTGGGGCCTAAGCTGGTGCCTTAGTGATGATCCCAGATGTTCACTGCTAAGAGTCAGAGCTGAGGAGGTAGACATCATATATAGTTGCAAATGGCTGGAGGACAGATTTGTGATGGAGCATTTTTTCTATAGTGTTTCAGTGGTCAGTGGTCCCTATGGAGGCAGGAGGATCTCTGGGTGGGAATTAGGGAAATTGTGGTCTAATTCAGTCTGGAACCCTAAGATTGACCCTCTGAGCCTAGAATAGACGTGGATCTCCAAGGCTGGGCCAGAACCAGACTGAACCCATGAACCTGCACGGTGGGTAGGGAAGGGCTGGCATGTCCCCAGGGGGCTTCTACTTGTTAGACAAATGAGTGACAGACCTGGGCAGAGTCCTGGAGGGATGTAGAGGAAGACTGAGGCAAGTTCCTGTTCTCAGAAGACTGATCGAATTAGAAATTATTTTTCCAAAAAAAAAAAAAAAGAGAGAGAAAAGGAAGAAAAAAATTTTTTTTTCCATATGGGAAGACAGAAAATTCAGGAAAGTAAAAGAACCTTAGGAGAGTATGCATTAATGAAACTGTAAGGGGGTGTCTTTCCGAGGGATACAGGATAAATAATAAATGGGAGTGTCCCTTATATTGATAAGTTTCCCAGAGGCAGGGTCTGTGTCTCCCAGCCCTCTACCTCCCCACGGGCACTTTCAAGGGGCCCTCTGATCCTAATGTTCCCACCAAGTTCATTCTTCACTCTTCTGCCAGGACCAAGACTTGGAGCGAGGTGGAAGTGGTAACAGCAGCTACCTGAAGTGGAATAAGCCTGTCCCCTGGCTCTCAGAGGTAAGGGGTTCTCCACTGTTCCTGTTCTTGGAGACAGTCAAAATACAGTTTCCACAGGTAATTCCAGAGACCATAGAAGATTTTCCTCTGGTGGTTATAATTAAAAATTCTCACCTGGGGCACCTGGGTGGCTACTCAGTCAGTGTCTGACTCCTGATTTCAGCTCATGTCATGATCTCTGGGTCTCAGGTCACCATCTCTGGGTCATGAGATTGAGCCCCGAGGCTGGGCTCTGCACTGGGGTTGGAGCCTTCTTAAGATTCTCTCTCTCCCTCTGCCTGTCTTCTCCTCCATTCCCCACCACTTGCAGGCACTCGCTCGCGCTCTCTCTCTCTACTCCCCCGCCTATGCCCCCTGAAAATTTTTTTCACCTAATTTGAAAAAATAAAAAGGGCTTCAGGCTCATTCAGTTTTCTTCCTTTAGAGGAGAGCATTTGCTCTGAGCCTGTTGTGTGCTGGTTTTTTCATATCATCCCTTATCAGTTTTATGACCCTGTAAGGCAGTTGTCATTGTTCGCATTTTATAAGTGAGAAAAAACAGGACTCAGGAAAGCTACGTGACTTTTACATCCACATCATTCTTAAAGATAGGCTTCCCAAACTGTCTTTCTTGGGCTAGTAAGCCTCATAAGCATTCCAGGAAGAAAGGAGTCCGTTGTCAAAGAAGGCTTAAACACCTTCATATTACATCCAGTTCTTAGAAATACACATTCATATAGGAAAGGTTCTGAGAAGTTCTGCAGTAAGCTGTTTAACTTGGTTTAGCTCCCCAGGTACCAAAGCTGTAGGTCTTCTGCCTTTTTTATCCCGTGAACTATCTCTTAATATTCTATGAAACTAGTGTTTTAAGGAACATACTCAAGGATATACTGCTTTAGAAAACTTTTATAGGAAGTGGTTTAACATGTGAATAAGAGTTGCTATGATACCTTTCACTTATATAGGATCTGAAGGATTCTTTTTCTTTCAGTAAATAAACTGGGGGGTAGAGCGGTTAATTGACATCTCCAGATTGCCTTGAGTAAATGCTTATGCCGAGACTCTGTAAGTAGCATGGTACTTTGGGGGTGAGAAGTTTATGGGCTTCATATTTTACATCCTGCCCATAAACCAGTGCCTTTTAGTCCCAAAATCTGTGGACGTGTATTACTTTTCTTGGCTGGGTGGTATTGGGCAGCCCAGTCTTTCTCCTTACCTATCACAGGTTGAGCTCTTCAGCCCATGTGATTTTATTTCCAATCTACCTGTTTGCTGTGAGGTAGGAGAAGAGGAGGCAGTATCGTGCCAAATATGGTGTTAGGTGATCCATGCCGTGAAACTGCCCCCTATTTAAAGCCCTGAGAGAGGACAGAGTACAACACTGGCACACCCGTACTAGGTGATGTCATCAGGTGATTACGCCCCACCCCACCTGGAGTGTTTTGAAAAGAGGTTACCTTAAAGACCATTGGTTCAATGATGATCTAGCCTTGAATTCTTTGAGGAGAGTTGGGATCATTTTCCTTTCTGGTTTGTTTTTAAGATTTTATTTATTTATTTTAGAGAGACAGCAAGGGCAGTGGGGAAGGGGCAGAGGGAGAGAATCCCAAGCAGATTCCGTGCTGAGCAAGACACAGTACCTGAACCCATAACCCCAAGACCATGACCTGAGCCAAAATCAAGAGTCCAGTGCTCAACGAACTGAGCCACCCAGGCACCCCAGATCATTTTTCTTAATAGCCCAATTATTTCAAAAGATTATGACTGCGTAACATTCTGCATTTATTAATCATTATTTTCCCCACTTTTTTTTTTGCCAAGCAAGGATAGAGATATATATGAAATTAAAACAGTGAACAAATAGTAAACAGTGATTAAAATAGGATTAACTTTCTATTTTAGGATGAACTTTTTAAAGTAGTAGTTCATTTTTAAATAAGTGTGTATGGCCTTTTGGTGATAAATGACTGATTTCTGTTGAGTTTTTTTTATATTAAAAGTAGCTTTACCAGGGTACCGGGGTGGCTCAGTTGGTTAAGCGTCTGCTTTCTGCTCAGGGCTCAGATCACTATCCCAGGGTCCTGTTCAGCGCAAAGCCTGCTTCTCCTGTTCCCTCTGCCCCTCCCCCAGCTCATGCTCTCTCGTGCTTTCTCTCAAATAAATAAAATCCTTTTTTAAAAAGTAGCTTTTGGGGCATCTGGGTGGTTCTGTCATTAATCATCTGCCTTCAGCTCAGGTTGTGATTCCAGGGTCCTGGGATTGAGCCTGGAATCAGACTCCCTGCTTGGCGGGAAGCCTGCTTCTCCCTCTCCTGCTTCCCCTGCTTGTGTTCCTGCTCTCTGTCAAATAAATAAATAAAATCTTTAAAAAAAAAAAAAAGCATACATTCTTCTAAAAAAATTATTTAAAAAAGTAGATTTTAAAAAAAAGTGCCTTACAAAGTCCTCATTACAAACTTCATGGATCTTCAGGGAATCACTGATCCAATCATCTTACTTCCCCAAGAAAGAAGACAAGGCCCCTTGGAAAGGCTAAATAACGTCTGCCCCACAGAGCTGCATGGTGGTCCCTGCCCCCACCGTGGGAGCCTTTCTGTTCCCATCTCCTTACCTGACCCCTGCCCTTTTGACAGACGTTTCAGCAGGTTAATGATAAATGTTATTTATTGAACATCTAGCTGTCAAGGACTGTCAGGTGGTACCGTTATCCCCCTTTTGGAGGTAATGGCTCAGAGAGGGGTTAACTTGTTCACTTACTCTAGGTGGCCTCACTAGGACACAGCCTCGCTCTGAAGGTGAGCAAGGACAGAGGATAAGAAAGCTCACAGCCGTCTCTTCTTTGTCTCCCTGACCCAGTCTTTAGCCAGCAGTGCAGGGTCTCTGAGGCCAGAAGTTACCCTGAAAAGCTAAGCAGCCATCGGCATTCTCTTTGCTGTGTCAGAGAGACTGCCAGAGTGGATGGCTGTGGGGCTGGGCTTCATGGGGTGACTGCCCTCAGAAACTTAATTTATGGCACCCCAAATCCTGACTCTAGTTCACAAACCCTGCTGGTGACTACAGACCTCAGTGCCAATTTATTATTTACGTCCATTGACCAAAACACTGTCTGATGCCCAGGGTGTTCCATCTGGAAAAACCAAAATAGTTACAAGAAAGAAATTTGGAGACTCCAAAATAAGATTGAAGCAAGTCAGCGTTTCCCTGGGCCATGCCACGCTGGCTTTGATGAGCTGGGGTCTCTTGAGGAAAGGGCTGAGATCCAGAATCATCTTCCCAGGCTTACTTTTTTTTGGTAACAATTTTATTGACATGTAAATTAAATACCATATAAGTCATCCATTGAAGGTGTGTAATTCAGTAGCTTTTACTAGATTCATTGAGTTATGCATCCATGACTGTTAATTTAGAGCACTTTCATTACCACAGAAAGAAACTCCATACCTATTAGCCATTAGCCCTCACCACCCCATCCCACAAGCCCTACGCAAACAATAATCTACTTCCTTTTTTCTTTTTAAGGTATGCTTTTTTTTTTTTTTGCCCTTTTTATTATTATTTTTAAGTAGGCTCCAGGCCAAACATGGGGCTTAAACTCATGACCCTAAGGTCAGGAATCACATGCTCTACCGACTGAGCCACCCAGGGCACCCAGTAGTTTTCTTTCTGTCTCTCTAGGTTGCCTGTTCGGGACATTTCATATAAATGGACAATGTGACCATTTGTGTTTGGTTTCTTTCACTTAGTATGACATTGTCCATGCTCGTCCATGTGGTTGCCTGTACCAGCAATTCATTTCTTTTTCTGGCTGAGTACTATTCCATTGTGTAGCCGTACCACATTTTATTTATCCATTCTCAAGTGTACTTTCTGTGATCAGCTCCTGCTCCTCCTGGGGGCAGAGGTGACTTGCTCCTGTCTTCATGCCAGGTGCCCCCCTACTCCCCGGCAGTACCCCCTGGCACAGGGGATACCAATTATTAACACGTCTCTCCTTGGAGGACCACATCTCTTTCATTTTTAACTGGTCCAAAGCAGACATTTAGCGCTCATCAAATAAATGAAGGAACATACGGTTCCGAGCTTAGCTTCCGCAAGCATGTGTTCATTCAAATAATTAAGATGTTCTGGGAACACAGAGGAGGGAAGCTGTTAACTCTGGTGAGGAAGTCAGAGAAGGATGAGCCAGGGTTTGGCCGGTGGGGGAGAAAGGAAAAGGCCCTCCCACTGGGAAGTAGTGTTTGTAAAGACTTGGAGAGGCAGAGCATGACAAAGGCAAGGAGATGGGTGTGGGTGGCATGTAGGTGTGTGACAGGGAGTGGCAGGTGAGGCTGGGAAGATAGGTCAGTCGAAAAGACCTCACATGCCATCCCTGAAGCCTCTTGGGAGTCGTCTGAGGTTTGAAGACGTGGTCTTCAACGTCAGGTCTGTGCTTTAGAAAGACAATCTTGCAGGCAGTGTGAAGAAATCAGTGGAGGCAGAGAAGGTTCCTTCCAGTGAGGAGGCTCTGCTGCAGGTCTGGCAAGCCCAGTGAGGCCTGGCAGAGGCATTGTGGTGGGAATGGAATACAGTGGACATTCCCGTCTGAGGACCCACCAGGCTGGTGTTATCCTCCTGCATCCATATCCCCATACACCCTCCCCACTTCCCTAGGGTTAATTGCTGTGTCTGGGGGGAGTCAGTTTACCTGTCTGGTCCTCAGTAATCTCATCTCTAAAATGAGAGGGTTCCAACAAATATTTTCTCCACTACTTACAACTGAAAGTTCCAAATCCATCACTGGCTGTGGACATACCCTGGTGATGGGAGCAACCAGTGTCCTTCCCTGGGTCTTAGCCCCGGCTGGGGCATGAAGGGAGTGGGCAAAGGGTGGTGCTAGTGAGCTAAGAGTCCCTCATCCCTGCCACATACAAAATCTCCAAACCTCCACATCAGGAGAGATGCAAATCCTGATGGGGGTTGCCAGTCTGGGCCTGGGGAGGAAGACGGTGGCCACTGGTCCTGCAGAGACCCCCCACCAACAGCCTGAGAGTGGGTGAAGCATGGTCTGAGGCTGCCATGATGCCGAGTGAGGGCCTAGGTCTCGGAGGAGAGGGCTAGTCCTCTTCCTACAACCCCACATTCCCTGCCTTCCCTTCCCTGGAGCATCCCAGGCTACCCTTGCTATAGCAAGCAAGGCCCTGAGTGGGAGGTGGGAGGCAGCCAGACCAGCTCCTTCCTCCTTCCTCTGCCCAAACCCCCTGTGTCCTCTGGCCTTCTGACTGAACACAACAGATTTCTCTGGTGGCATGCCCTCCCTCTGCAGTTTGTTGTGGATCTGAGCACACTGCCCTGAAAGTCTCCTAGGGAGGGGCTGAGAGGAGGACATTTGTAGGAGACAACTGAGTCTTGTAAACTGGACTTAAAGAATTTCCCCAGAAGTAGCACAATGTCCCCATTCTTTCCTTCCAAGAAGCCTCAGCCCGCCCCCCACCTACCCAGCCCACATTCTCTCTCCCACCCATCCCAGCCCCCAACTTATATTCCCCGGTGTGATGGCTGCTTCCCAAGGCCCCACATGCTCAGCTTTGACCAGGCCAGTGTGCCCAGGAAGTGCCAGGCTACTGAAGGGACAGGTAGTGACAGGCTCTCCTGCATCCTTTCTGGATCCAGCTGTGGGGTAGTGTTTCCTCTGAGGCCGCACCTCAGATCTTTGGCCTTGGTGTGCAGGACTTCTCCCCCCACCATCTGTCCCTCCAGATCTCTTGCTAAAGACCTTGTGCCACTTCCTTTTATCTGGGCTTCCAGTCTGGGTGTCCCTTCCTCCTCTGTTTTCCTCTGGGCAGCTCAGATTTTGATATCTGATGGCCCACAGTGGGGAGGGAAGGGCAGGGCCTGTTTGTATAGAGTAATTGAGGCCCCACCTCCCACAACCTGGAGATTAAGCTCTGGGGGAGGGGGAGGAGAAAATTGCTGAGATGGGGTAATCTGAAACTCTTTGTCAGGATAAATTGGGACAGGATCCCCAGGCTTCCCCTCCCCTCTCAAATTCCCAGCACTCCCACCCACTCACAGCACTGGCTGTAAGGGCCTGTCTTCTAAAGGGGGCCCTCTGTTGCTGGCCTCTAAACTGGGTACCTGCCCCATGGATGCCACAGCCAGGGACGAGAGTGCATACATCCTTTGCTACTACCTTCCCAGGCACCTGAGTAGTTAATGCCAGGGGAGGCAGGAGCAGAGCGAGAGCGAGAGAGGCTTCCAGCTCTTAAGGGAGCAGTCGGAGGCGGTCCTGCCGGATGGGCCCCCCAAAGACCTCCTGCAGCGCTTTCCCAGCTGCTTCCCCACAAGAGAAGCCAGAAGCGTGAAGACTACTGGGTAGATAAGGTTTCACCAGCAGACAGCTGTGGAGTTTACTATTAGGCAGAAGGGGAGGGGAGGAGAGCAAGTCTTTAGCTGAAACCCCAGCCGGGCTCTCCTTCCAGTTCTTTCTCTCATCTTTGCCTTTCTCTTATGGCTATTACTCCCCCTTGCCTGGAGAATCTACACCAGCCCCCTTCCTGCATGGAAAGAGCCAGGACAGCGTGCTTGCGCGCGGGCATGCGCACTCACACGCAAAGTATGGCCAGAAAAACACCCAGGCATCAGGGCCGGGCAGTGGGGACGAGGTTGGAGAAAGGCAGTGGGTGTGAGGCTGGGATGGGACTGAAGTGGACCTTCAGTGGTGAGAGGAACACTGGGGCTGGGGCTGCAGGGACCTGGGCGTCGCCTCTCCACCTGGCCTCCTCCAGCTGCTGGGCACCATGGGGCCGCCCGTTCCCGGATGCGCACACTCACCTGCTTGCTTCTCTGCCCCGCACAGTTCCGGGGCCGTGCCAACCTGCATGTGTTTGAGGACTGGTGTGGCAGTTCCATTCAGCAGCTCAGGAGGAACCTCCACTTCCCACTGTACCCCCATGTGAGTGTTTGCTGGGTGCGCCTCTTTTCCGTCTCTCGCCCCACTCCTATCTCTCATCTCCCTCAGTCTACTCTATTCTTCATCTGTTCTGGCTTCTTTCCTAGTTCATTTTCTTTCTTTTATATCTTGGGTCCTCTCTTCTTCTGCCTATGATTATTACTCTTGCTCCCTTCCCAAGGATTCCTTTGAGTTCTCTGCCATCTTCTGCATCATTTCAGCTTTAGGCTCTCATTGTGGCTCATGATACAGGTTAGCCAGAACCACCACATACAGTCGGGCTGGTTGTACACTGTACAAGGTCACATGGACAAAGAAACAAGTGGGAGTGGAAATCTTGCCTACACTCCACTCACCAAATCATGCCCCAGTCCCTTCTGTCTCCCTCCCCCTCCCCAGTCTTCTCAACCAGCCCTGAGTGGACCATTTTCTTCAGTTTCCTCTTCCCTCTTCTGGGTAATGATTTCCCTCTCCTTTCTTGGCATAGATTCGCACCACCGTGAGGAAGCTGGCTGTGTCCCCTAAATGGACCAACTATGGCCTCCGCATCTTTGGCTACCTGCACCCCTTCACCGATGGTGAGGCAGCCCCAAAGTCCCATCCTCCTGCTTCCTGCTCCAGGTTCTTTACGATACCCAGAGAACATGAACCTGTAGCTGAGAAGTAAGTCCACACTAGGCTCCCTGGACCCTTTTAGTCCACCACTGGGGAGAGGAGGAATTTCGTCGTGGTGAGGTCTCATCCAGTGCCTCCCTCCAGCTCCCGCTTCACACCCTGATTTACAGAGTCTGGCACTAGCTTGTCTCTCCCTGTGAGTCTTCCCCATCTTCACGGTGTCTCCTAGGTTGAGGAACCCCCCACTTTACAGAGAGGGAAGCCACAGCACCAAGGCCCCTGAAGAGAATGTAATTGCTAAGACATAAAACAGGCCAACAGCCCTGCATGCTAATGCCCTTGTTGCTCTCATCTGCAAACTCTCTCCCACTGCCCAGGGAAGATCCAGTTTGCCATTGCTGCAGACGACAACGCTGAGTTCTGGCTCAGCCGGGACGACCAGGTGTCAGGCCTTCAGCTGCTGGCCAGTGTGGGCAAGGTAGGGTGCGCCCAGCCCGGGAGCCAGGCCATGGAAGAGGCACCTGCCCGCATCAGAAACCCTCATTACCCGTGTTCACTCTGTCATGACAGCCAGGGAAAGGTGTAAAAGAGAAGCATCCTCCCTCTCAACATGCCCCGTTTTACAAAAGGATAGAAAGTGTGTAAACTGGGGAAGAGTGAGGAGTTAGTCTGAGGCCACAGAAAGACCTCAGGAAGATTCATCTCTGGGCAGGAACTGGGCCACATCCCCTTTTTAGGTTCCAGTGTCCTTAGCATGGTGCCAAGTATGCATGCCATGGGGCCTAAGTAGAAGGACACAGGTGCTTCTTGCCCTGGTCACCTGTCACTCCCCTCACCTCTCCTGTTTTCTCTCTCATCTCGCTCTTCTTTGCTCCCACATGTCTCCTCCCCATTCCTTCCTGTCTCTGCACTCCCCACCTCCCTTCCTTCATATTGTCCATCTTCCTCCTTCCGACTCTTCTCGCTCTCCCGCACCTCTAGACTGGAAAAGAGTGGACCGCCCCTGGAGAGTTTGGGAAATTTCGGAGCCAAATTTCTCAGCCAGTGAGGTGAGTTGGGAGTCTCATGATGTTCTTGTGAGCGGCAGAAAAAACCCAACGTCCCTGAAGTGCTGAGGCCAAATCAGAGTCAGGGAAGCCAGTCATATCCTCCCTGCTCTCCAGCCTTCCTTATCCCAGAGGTGCAGTGTGCCTGGGCACCCCGTGCGTTCTGATAAATGAAGTCTTTGACTTCGACACCATCTGGTCCATACTTCCCCATTTTACAGCTGGGAAAACTGAGACTCAGAGAGGGTGTGACTGGGTGAAGGTCACACAGCTATTTAGTGACACTCAGGACTAGAAAACAAAATAGGTCTCTTCTCCCAGTCCTTGCCCTTCCCGTTTGCTCCATCCCTGGAGATGTCCACAGGGGTACAGCCTGTACACTGGCTCTCTGCCTGTGCTGTGGAAGGTTCCTCATCGCTGTGGTCCCTTGGGACACTGGAGGGAGCCCAGGCCTTTCCCAGCCTGTAGTGGCTGGAATTGCTTTAACATGCTGGAAGGGGAACTTAGCCCAACTTCAGAGTGCCACCTGGTGGCCGGCACACACAGGCAAGAACACGAGTCGGCTCGATGGCGGTAGCCGTGATGTCAGTAGCGGTAGGACGGTCTAGCTTGTGAAGAGCGCTTGCTTTGAGCCAGTCTCTGTGGTGAGCACTTTACAGGCAACTCCGCCTGGCAGCTGACGCTGTGGACACAGACACCCAAACCCCAGCTCCGCCACCGACTGCCTCAGTGATTCGGGGGCAAATTACCCAAGAGTTCTGTGCCTCAGTGTTCTCGTCTATGAACAAGAATTAAGTGAGTTGGTATGTGTAAAGAACTTAGAACAGTGCCTGGCACATAGTAACAACTCTGTGAGCATTATTATATGGGTGGCCAGACTTGTAATAGTTCAACTTACAGCGTTTCAACTTGACAATGGTGCAGAAGTGATATGCATTCAGTGGAAACTGTACTTCAGATTTTGAGTTTTGAATTCTTCAGGCCAGCAGTAAGGGATACAATAGTCTCTTGTGATGCCGGGCAGTGGCTGTGAGCCTCACTTCCCAGTCAGCTATGTGATTGATTGAGCACGGGGTCCACAACCGATATACTTATAACCATTCTGTATGCATACCACCATGCAGTTTTTCCATTTTCATTCAGTAACTGACATGGGGTATTCAGCACTTCGTTATAATTAGGATTTGCGTCAGGTGGTCTTGCCCAGCTGCAGGCTAATGCAAGTGTTCTGAGCACGTTCAAGGTGGGCCAGGCTGAGCGATCATGTTCGGGAGGTTCGGTGTTTATCCTCAGTTTACGATGAGTCTATCGGAACATAGGCTCATCGTAAGTTGAGGAAGATCCGTATATGCTTTGATTGTCCTGATTTCTCTGTGAAGTGTATACTGTTATTATTGCCACCTTACAGAAGAGAAAACTAAGGTCACGCTGTGAGTAAGAAGTGTTACTTCTTAGTAAGCCAGCATTAAAACTAAAGTTCCTGGAATGCTGGGAGCAGAGAGAAAAGGTCAAGGGGGTCTGGGGGTGGCAGGAGCAAGGTGGGAGGCGGTGTGGCCTGGCAGAAGAGTGGGTTACTGGGGGTGACCGCAGGACCCGAGAAGATAGCCTTCTTTGTCTGCTCTCTCTTGCCAGCCTGGTGGCCTCCCAGAGGTACTACTTTGAGGTTCTGCACAAACAGAACGACGAGGGCACAGATCATGTGGAAGTTGCAGTGAGAGCTCCATCTTTCCTGCCCCCCAGCTCAGCTCAGAACCACTCCTCACCCCTTGTCCCTTGAACCCTTTTCTAAATCCAGCTCTCTCCGGGGCACCTGGGTGGCTCAGTGGGTTAAGCCTCTGCCTTCGGCTCAGGTCATGATCTCAGGGTCCTGGGATCGACCCCCACATTGGGCTCTCTGCTCAGCAGGGAGCCTGCTCCCCCCACCCCCGCCTGCCTCTCTGCCTTCATGTGATCTCTCTCTGGCAAATAAATGAATAAAATCTAAAATAAATAAATAAATCCAGCTCTCTCCAGTCCGCATCCACCCTCTCTCCTCTTCCAGTGGCGACGGAATGACCCTGGAGCCAAGTTCACCATTATTGACTCCCCTTCTCTGTCCCTCTTCACAAGTGAGTAGGCTCTGCCCCTCCCCTGGAGACAGAGGTGAGCAGGTGCCAGCAGGCGGGGCTCAGTCTGCCGGGGGTATTTGGTCAAGGTAGGGGTGGAGGCTAAAGCTCAAGGTGCTTGAAACGTAGGTGGAAAGGGGGTCCAGAACAAGGAACAGAACTTAAAGGGACCCTAAGTCAGAGATCCTTAACTCTCAAGGGTTAGTGACCACTTTGGAAGCTCGCTGAGACCTCGCCCCCGAAAAAATGCACACACAATATTTTGTGTACAATTTCAGGGGCCTCCAGAGACCATGAGGCTCACTCCAGATGAAAAACCTCTGAGTGAGGCCAGTTTTCTGTTTCACAGTTGAGGGTTCCATGGTTCTTTGCAAAGCCATGACCAGCCATGAAGAAACTTTCTACCTGCTTTAGATTTGCAGTAAATGAACTCTTCAGTTGTACTATGTATTGCTCATGAGTTCCTATGCATTTGCAGGTCCCACTGAGAAATCACCACCAGGCAGGTTGGGCCATGTGGGCCCAGGTATAGGAAGAGCAGGCACGGCCCTAACCCCAAGGGAGGAAGGGAAAGCCAAGGATTCCTGGGAAGAGACTGGGAAGGCAGTGGGAAGGGTGTGAGAAACAAGAAGGCCAGGAAAGTATGGGTTCACTGGACAAGGGTGGTGTGGCGTGGGCCACACAGGTGGGAGGAGGTTGATGGTGAACAAAGCTAGAGGCCACGCGGTCAAGGCAGAAGGGGCAGATCGTGAGTTGCTGAGTTGATACAAGAGGAAGAAGGCAGAGCTGGAGTCCACAGATGCAATGTGAAATGAGAAGAAAGATGGGACGCCTGGGTGGCTCAGTTGGTTAAGCAGCTGCCTTCGGCTCAGGTCATGATCCCAGCGTCCTGGGATCGAGTCCCACATCGGGCTCCTTGCTCAGCAGGGAGCCTGCTTCTCCCTCTGCCTCTGCTTGCCACTCTGTCTGCCTGTGCTCGCTCTTTCTCGCTGTTTCTCTCTGACAAATAAATAAATAAAATCT
>PISX010003921.1:0-129263 GCA_004024625.1 Mellivora capensis
CAAACTGTGGAAAGAACCAAGATGCCCTTCCACGGACGAATGGATAAGGAAGATGTGGTCCATATACACTATGGAGTATTATGCCTCCATCAGAAAGGATGAATACCCAACTTTTGTAGCAACATGGACGGGACTGGAAGAGATTATGCTGAGTGAAATAAGTCAAGCAGAGAGAGTCAATTATCATATGGTTTCACTTCTTTGCGGACCATAACAAATAACACGGAGGACATGGGGAGATGGAGAGGAGAAGGGAGTTGAGGGAAATTGGGGGGGAGATGAACCATGAGAGACTATGGACTCTGAAAAACAACTTGAAGGGGCGGGGGGTGGGAGGTTGGGGGAGCCAGGTGGTGGGTATATTGGAGGGCACGCATTGCATGGAGCACTGGGTGTGTTGTAAAACTATGAATTCTGTCACTCTGAAAAGAAATGAAATTTTTAAAAAAAGTAAAAAAAAAAAGAATACTGCATAGCAAAACAAACAAACAAATAAAAAAATTTCCCTAACAATTGTCACAATCAACCCTTTGACTCACAAATATATGGTTGGCTTTTCTTTTTATCAGCAAATTATACTTGTCCCCATTCCAAGTCTTCTCCATTTACTACATTACATGTGCCTCCTTCCTGAGATCTATCCGTTCACTACCCTTCAATAAAATTCTGTATGTATCTTCTCTTCATATGGAAATCCATGAACCAAAATGGCAATTATCTGTCCTTCATGTCTCCTGATATGAAACTGCTAAAAGGATCACATTACCAGAGAAATGTTCCAATTCAGAAAAGAGGGGAAGAGATTCTGTAGGCCCTGTTTCAAAGGAATTCTGACATCCTTCTAGGTTATTACAAGAATACTCTATTCTGAAGGTAGAAAATTCTCTTTCATTATCACTTGCTTCCATTCCCTGAAATAGTTTCCATGTTCTTGACTTTTGAGGTCCCTCAGTGATGTTCTTCTTTTTATGTTATCATCTTTGGGCATGGATGGAGAGATTAACAAAGCTCTACCTTTGAGACCAATTAGCTTTCTCAGGCTGCCTCCTGGAATATAAAATTTTGTGGGACCAAAGGATCTTACTTGCAATTAGCCACAAATAATAAGGTAATTAGGAATGACCAAGCAATAAATGTTCAGAATCTATGTATGTATGTATGTATGTATGTATGTATGTATCTAGAGATGTCTAGTGATATTGATAGAAATTTCTATTTCTACAAATATAGGATAGATCCTGCACAGTTGTTGTATCTATCTATAGATAGTATAAAGATATAGAGATATATATCTCCAATCCTTATGTAGATATACATGAATAAATGAAATCTATAGATATGTATATAGACAGCTAGAGAGAGAGAGAGTTTAAGACTTTAGAGAAAGATCCAAATAAATAAAAGTGATGATATCTCCATTTTAAATTCAGATTTTTGCATACTTACTGAACATTGTAAACATATCACTTCTCTTCATAGTTTTCTATGCATAAAATATACTATAAAAATATCTACCTTGATTTATTATGGAACTGAAAAGCTTTGTATAATGTCCAGGTGGAAAACATAAACATAAGAATATCCACAGACTTTTGAAAAACAAAATGAGACTGAAAAGTACATTCAGTTGAAAACTTAATTTTTAAAAATCTGTATATGTATATAAACACATGGAAATGGAAGTAGGAGGATACATTCTGAAGTCCTGATAGATGATACTGTGGGAATAGCAATTGGAATGAGAAGGTGAGAGTGATTAAGGACACCTTTAATGTTACTATGTATACTATGAATTCTTTATAATGAAATTAAAAATGAATTGATGGAACTTCTAGTTCTGTCCAAGATGGAATTTCAGCGAATGGATTTACATTGCAGCCTAAAACAACCAAAAATGACCAAAATATATGAAACAGCAGCTCCAAGATACTGAACATCAGGCAATGAATGATATTTACCCTAAGAAATAGGGGACAAGAGCGATGAACACTATCACTGCACATCTTTGCCTTGGAAATTTTCCAAGACACAACAGAAAAAGGCAGGTGGAGTGCACTGCTGAGGAGATAGAGCCAAGAATCTAGAGGCTCTGTGGTTAGAGTTTGCTGGAAGAGTATTGGAGAGGAGAGAGCTGCACAAAGATAGCTCTAGACATCTGAAGATGGTCCGCCTCTAGTATTCAGCTGAGCACTGGTAAGTGCAAGCACGTGAGACAACTCCCACACAAAAGATTAATAGGACTTATATAGGACTAACATAATGCCTATTCTCACCAATCAGAGTGGAAAACCTCAAGATTCATGAGGCTCTTTGCGTAGAGTACACATGAGCATCTTGCCTCAATAGTTGGGAATAATCAGCCCCAGATCAACGACCACTATTTTGACCTCCCATCTCTCCAACAAATCTTAAAAGCAAGACTCAAAAGGGTAAAACTGTTTCAAGGCCTCCCATCTCTCCAACAAATCTTAAAAGCAAGACTCAAAAGAGTAAAACTGTCTCAAGGAACTTAACCACACTCCAGAACAAAACTCAGGAATATTTATGAGAGTACAAAAATATCCCACACCTCAAATGATAAAATTCATAAGATCTAGCATTTAATCAAATATTACCAGACATTCAAAGAAGAGGGAAAATATAACCCAGAGTGAAGAAGAACATCAATTACTCAAATCCAACACAGGCATTAGAATTAACAAAGAAAACAGTAATTATAGTTGTATTCCATATATTCAAAGCCTTAAGTAGAAACATGAAAATACTTCTAAAATACCCAAAGAGAAGCAAGTTTTGGAGTTGAAAACTACAATTTGTGATTTTTAAAAATATACTGGGAAGGATCAATGAGCCTGGAGACATAGAATAGAAACTATCAAGAAAGTATCATGGGGGAGGGGGAGAGAGAGAAAGAGAGAATGGTATATTTGTGAGCTGTGGGAAAACGTCACAGTTTAATATATATGGTATTGTTGTCCCTGGAGAAGAGAGATTTAGTGTCAGAAAAAAAATATTTGAATAGATAATGGCCAAGGTTTTCCAAATATGATAAAAATGATAAATTCATGGATCTTAAGAAGATCTACAAACATGAGAAACATAAACCATATTAAGGCACAACATATCACATTGCTCAAAGCTAGTGGTAAAGAGAAAAATCACAAAAACAACCAGAGGAAAAAATTTTTTTTAATTAAATATCAGGGAACAAAGACAAGAATGATATGCAGTTTCTTTTCAGAAATATTGTAAAGGAGATGATAGTGCAGCTGCATTTATTAAGTAATGGAAAAAAAACCCACCCAATGCCAACCTAGAATTCCATATTTAGCAAGAAAATCTTTCAAAAATGGGCAGATAAAAATGTTTTTCAGACTTAATAACCAGAAGATTCATGCTACGAAATAAAATAAAATAATTAAAATTAAAAAAATAAAAGAAGTCCTTTAGGCAGAAGTAAAATGATATCAGGGAAATTAGGGTCCACACAAAGGAAATAAGAGCACTGGAACTGTTAAATGCATGAGTAAATCTATACTTTTTTTCCCACTGTTGTTTCAATTCTTTATAAGATTATTGGTCATTTAAACAAACATTGGGTGAGGGTTCATAATATTTAGGGTATAACAACATGTAAAAGTAGATATATGACAATAATACAGGAAGGTCAGGAAGGGAGAAAAGGAAGTTACTAATGTAAGTCTTTTGTAAATGTACATGTAACATGCACATTTACATTCGAGATTATTGAACTAATAAAAGAGCTTCAGAATACATATCCCAAAAGGGATAGAGAAACAGGTACATCTAAATTATCTAAAATTATAGTCAAAGATTTCAATATTCCTTTCTCCATAATTGAGAGAACAAGTAGAGAGAAATTTAGAAAGATGCTGAATCAATAGCAGTACTATCAACCAAGTCATTTCTTGACATTTATAGTAAAGTCCATTCTAAAATAGCAGAATAATCATCCTTTCAAAGTGCACATAAAATATTTACCTATATACATTGTACTTCAAAATAGTTAACTAAACACAATAGAATCAAATTCAATAGAAATCAGAACAGAAAGATATCTGAAAAATCCCCGTATAGACTAATATATCCCCCAATAGACTAATATACTACTTATATAATTTAAAAATATTTAATATACTGGAAAAAACATGAAACTACTAGAACATTATTAACATTGCCCACACATGTCAGGAGTAAAAAAATTAGACATAACAGAAAATCAGCTAATAAGTACAAATGAAATGTCTATTTCACAAAGAATATAGAGAAAAAGGAAAGTGAACAGAATTAATGATAGATAATGTAGCAAGTGAATGATTAAGAGCTACGTTCCAATTTAAAAATAGTATTTCTGGAGAAACAACAAAAGTGGTACAGGTCTGGAAACATGTTTCCATAATAAAAGAAAACACTTCCCTGAGTGGAAAACATTCACAGGTAGCAAAATGAGAGGCAGTCTTTGTCCAACAATTTTGCCAGCCTGTCATAATGATGCCATTATAAGTCATGGAATCTATCTATTAAAATCACCTCAAATGAAATAATGGAGGTGTGACATTGAAACATCATGACAAATTACTTTTATGACAGAAGATAGTATATGCTACCCAGATCACCTCCTTACTATACAACAGAAACTTAGCTTTGGGGTTACTTTTGTTACTGTCCTCAAAATGGAATACATTTTGATACGTAGACTTGTGAAAAATAATCATCACTTAAGCTGCGCATTAAAATCCATGTCATAAGCTGTAGCAACATTTTTCTAGATATGTCTCCTGAGGCAAGGGAAATAAAAACAAAAACTAGTGGGATTACATCAAAATAAAAAGCGCCTTCACAGTGAAGGAAACAACACAATTAAAAGGCAACCTACTGAACTGGAGAATATATTTGCAATGACATATCTGATAAAGGATTAGTATCCAAAAATGTATAAAAAACTGATACAATCCAACAGTCAAAAAACAATCTAATTTAAAAATAGGCAGAAGACATGAACAGACATTTCTCCATCTCCATATCTTTTTGATATTCAGATGTTCAACAGACACATGAAAAGATGCTCCACATCACTCATCATCAGGGAAGTGTAAATCAAAACCACAATGAGATACCACTTCACACCTCTCAGAACAGTTAAAATAAAAAACAAAGAAACAAGTATTGGTGAGGATGTGGAGAAAAAGGAAGCACTACTGGTGGGAATGCAAACCGGAGCAGTCACTGTGGAAAACAGTATGGAGTTTCTTCAAAAAGTTAAAAATGGAACTACCCTATGATCTAGTAATCACACTACTAGGTATTTACCCCCCAAAATACAAAAACAATAATTCAAAGGAATACATGCATCCCTATGTTTATAGCAGCATTATTTACAATAGCCAAATTACAGAAACAGCCTAAATATCCATTGACAGACGAATGGATAAAGAAGATGTGGGGTGTGTGTGTGCATGTGTGTGTGTATGAATATACGTATGAAAATATGAATTTTATATATATATAAATATATACATATAATGGAATATTATTCCACCCTATAAAAGAATGAAATCTTGCCACTTGTAACAACATGGATGGAGCTAGAGAGGCTAATGCTAAGCAAAATAAGTCAGTCCGAGAAAGACAAATACCATATGATTTCACTCATATGTGGAACTTAAGAAACAAAACAAACAAGCAAAAAAAAAAAAATAAATAAAGAGAGAGAGAGAGAGAGAAACCAAGAAATAGACTCTGAACTATAGAGAACAAAACTGATGGTTACCAGAGGGGAAGTGGGTGGGGGATGGGTTAAACAGGTGATGGGGATTAAGGATGATGTATGGAATTGCTGAATCGCTATGTTGTACACCTGAAACTAATACAACAGTGTATGTTAACTATTCTGGAATTAAATAAAAAAATTTAAAAAGAAATAAAAAGGAAGTAAAAATACCTCCATGTAATAAAATCTGAATGGCGTAATGCATAATGTTGTTTTGAGTACACAATAAAAGGACAATAGGAAAACCACTTTAGTCCTTGACTTCTTGAATGATTTCAACATTGACCTCAGTTTTAAATTAAAAGAATAAAATGCTAGTCTGACCTAAAGAAGACAGTCATTTCCAAGATTCTGGAAAATGCACAATAGAATTGGCCAAGTGGTGGACAGAGTGCAATGAGCTAGATCTGTGGTTTTCAGTCAGGGGCAGTTTTGTCTGCCAGGGGACATTTTGGCAATATCTGGAGACATATTTAGCTGTTGCAACTCAGGGCGGAGGGTGTTGCTACTGGCATCTCCTCGGTAGAAGCCAAGGATACCGCACAACATTCAATAGCAGATCCACAGGTATGGAAGAAATTAAAAATTATAAATGAATGCTATATAAAAATCTATTACAATGATACCAGTTAGGTAAAAATTTTAGGACACAAAATAATACTGTGTATTTTTATGGAGGCATTTATACATAATCAAATACAAAACAATATTATATGCAGCTACTTTAAATTTTAAATAGCTCTTATAGAATTTTGGCAAAGGTCTTTTTAAAGAGCTACGTAAATTAAATCTGCTGATTTTTCTCAGGCTATTTTTCTAAATAATTCAAATGGATTCATCAGTGATGATTTCTATTTTTAAAAAGATATTACCCCTTGATTTCACTTTGATAAGCTGTAGGAGTAAGTTAAGCATTTTCTGAGAATACTCATACCCAGTAAATGTCACAGATCTAAATTTTGAAACCCACTCAAGAGAGTTGAGGCGTTCGATCTTAATGATTATTGGACAACCAAAAAGAGAGGTATGAGCCAAGTTCTTAGTCTGTGGCAGTTACCATTAGTTTTATCCCCCATCTCATTAGCTGATGTTTCTGCCGAGCCTGTCTTTGCCATCACTCAGGCATGACACTGTGTGAGGACTCAGCATCGTTTGCCACAACAGTCCTGTTTGCCAAAACCCAGATCTAATCACTGAAATCTTCACTACTGTTCTCAACACCTCTTGGTTCAACTACTAACCTACATCTGTACCTTGCAGCCATTCCCTTCTCCTCTCCTCACTCCAGGGCCTGTTTGTCAATTATGGAAACCATCCAAGCCCTCTTGCATCTCTCAGTCTGGGGGGATTTTCCCCAACCTCAGGCAGACCACGATTCCCCCCTCTTTTTTACCTTCAGCTTTCTTTTCCTTCCTCCTAGGAGTCATTCAGTTTAACTCACACCAAATATGCCTAGACTCTCCCCAAAGAGAAGTTTGGGTTGGGGTCACGGCTTGAGTTCAACTTTCATTTTTATTTCTGACTTGCAAAAGCTGTTAATAACTCCTTAGGGTCAAAAAGCTCAGAATTCAGAGCACAAAACGTGCTTTTTTTTTTTTTCTTGTGAAATCTCAAAGACACAGTACCCCCTTATATCAGCTTATACAGCAACCTGAGCAAAACTCTCAAAAGATAATTCTATTGTATTTTGCATAAATATCACATGATCCCATTCTTGTATATAGTTTCTGCCAACGGTCCAGATGTAAAATCAAATTGAGATTTGATGATGAAAATCATCAGATGGGAATCAAATTCTCTTTGAGAAGAGTCCTCTGTTACAGTTGCACATTTTGGAGGGGGGGAAGCTCTTTGCCCCCTCCACTTTCTGCAAAATACTTGGTTGGGTGCCAGGATGCAAACATACAAACGATATACCTTCAGTTTGCCAATTCCTTTTAGCACACCTTGTGCTTTCAGCATCATTTTTTCTCTTACCCCTGACCTGCCTCTGTCAAAAGACAATTTCAGAGTAGGAAACTCCCTAAATCCTTCCTTGGGAATGATCGAAGCCAAGAAGTGATTGTTCCTGCTATCTCCTTTCTTATTTTTTTGATGCACCTTTTGCACTGTGTCCATCTCACTGTATTTGGCTGACTTGCTCCCTCTAATTTATTTAAAGAACTGCATAGTATGGGCTTTGTTGTTGCTTGCAGAAAGCTCTTTAAGTTTTTTTTGGAGGGGTCTGTTTACATTTAAGCTTGCATTGGATTCCCCATGTTTCCTGGGCTTCCCTTCTTCCTTCTCTAGGACAGGGTTCTTACTTTTTGAAAGCTGCTTTTCACCAGAGTAGTCTCTTGGATACTTATTGTCAGTAAATCAGGCAGTATTTGTTTGAATATCTGAGCGTTAGATACATGGCCTATATCTTTCCGGGCCTTCTAACTTCCAATAGTTAATTGGTATTTTTAGAGGTCAGCAGGCTCTCTACAGGTATTTGGACAAAAATATATATGTATATAGGTGTTTATGTATGTGTACATGTATGTGTCTGTGTTTCTTCCTTTTGTTTTTTCCCAAACTAATGCCTAAAGTTTTTGTTACAGCTCCCTTTTCTAAAATTGACTAATCTACTTTGTTTTCCCTTTCTTTCTCTCTGAACTGTTGAATTCGTTTCTTTCATGATCACCACTGAAAACATACCACAGTACTCCCTGAAGTAGCTCTTTTCCTTGCTCAGAAATGAATCTAGATGATGCACTTGTTAGTTATCGCTGTGCTACCAGCCAACTCCAAACTTGTGGCTACAAACAACCTGCAATTTGGAATGTTCATGAGTCGGTCCGGTGAGCAGCTATTCTGGTCTTGGCAGGGCTTAATCATGTATCTATGACCAGCTGTAGGTTGAATAGGCAGCTCTAAGCAAAGCTTTTACATATTTGGAAGTCCGTTGGCCATAAGCTGGGGTGGGGAACACCCGTGAAACAATGGGATTTTCCTTACATGGCCTCTCATTCTCCACAGGGGAGTCCTAGCTTATTTAAATGACAGTGACAGAGTTCCAAGAAAGTATGGAAGCAGGAATTGAATCTTAAAGTCTAGTCTCAGAACTGGCAACTGTCACTTTAGCCACATTCTGTATTGGTGAAAGCAAATCACAAGGCCATCCCAGATTCCATGGGTAGGGAAATAGACTAATTCCTGGAAGAAAAGCTACAAAGTCTGTTATAAGAGGTGTAGATACAGAGAGGGGAGCAATCAAGGTCATGTCTATACTCAATCTGCCTGCCATTCTTGATTTCCATTAATTCTTATTTCTAAACATCAAAATAAACTGAAAAATATTTGCTGACTACTTACTATGAGTAAAACACCTCATTAGTCACTGATAGAATCCTATTCCAAAGAAATATAAAATCTTAGGTAGGATAGAAGAAGGTAAATATTAAATACTATTAATAGTCCTGATTTATGAGTAGGCTATGATATAAAATTTCTTTTTTCCAAGCTGACTACTTAAAATCTGGAATATAATTTTCCCTCAAAATGTTAAATGGTGATTTGGAATATAGACAAAGCAATTTTTAAGTCATAATTTATGGTATACAATGTAATGCCCAATTTAGACCATAAATATTTTAGGAAATACTTACCTTTGTGAGAGGTTTACATTTAAGCTTTTGAAAACACCAGTAAGTTTCTCACCAACATCCTTCCCACTCTCTAATTCGGGGATAAAATCACAAAATGAATTACTCTGAAGGTAGGAAAATTGTATTGCACATCTTTATGTGCCAAGCACTTTTGGATGAATTGTCTATTTAATTTTAGAATTAAGCTGAAGACACTGAAGACAGCATTAGTATATTCCTTTTAATAGTTGAGAAAGTTAAGAACCAATGATGATATGTAAGTTGCCTAAGACTACGATGCAGGAAATAATAGTGATGAGTACCCATCTGACTTCAAGTGTCTTCTCTTCCCTCTATTCCACTCTACCCTGCTAAACAAGTAATGTTACATACAGCATCTGAAATGAAATGAAATTAAACTCAGAGGCTAACACTAAAGATATCTGCCATATGCAAATATCTCAGTTTCAGAGATGCCCTGTAAATATGCTACTGAAATGGACATTTTGCCTCTCAAGTCTCTCTTAGAAGATGTGAAGCTGTCTCAAATGGAATTGTAGGATCAAGTTATCTTTCAACTGATTCAATGTAAACAGTATCTCTTGTGCATCACCCAGACTATCAGAGCAATTGTGCAAACACAGAAGGAATGTTGGAGTGGAGGTTTAAAAAAAAAGCTGAAAAGTAAGAATCGGCCAAAGAATAATCAGTTTAAAAATAACCAACCTTAATGAATATAAGTTTTCTGGCTATTGGTGTGGCACACAGTGTTGATCAAAGTTTTACAAGGAAAAAAATAACATGTTTTAAATTAATAAATTCCCTTTTACAACCCAATAGTCTTTCTTAACATACTTCTTGAACTTTTCTAAGAAAATGTATTGTGGCTCAGTTGTTAAGCATCTGCCTTTGACTCGGGTCATGATCCCAGAGTCCTGTGAAAAAGCCACACATCAGGTTCCCTGCTCAGTGGGAAGCTTGCTTCTCCCTCTCCCCCTGCTTGTGTTCTCTCTCTCTCTGTGTCTCTCTCTGTCATCTCACTGTATCTCTCTGTCATATAAATAAAAAAAAATTTTTTTAAAGAAGAAAAAAAAAAGAAAATGTATTAAACCTATTTTGATTTTCAAGTTACCTTGGGAAGAAGAAACCATGACTAGCTAGTACTCCAAATCCTAAAAACCCTCTCTCATGGAACTAAATACCCATTTTCTTGTGTGTTTTATTGGCATATCTAAAAATTCTTGTCTAATCAACTTAGGGACTACAAAAGTTTCTTTCTAAGGTCATTTATTTCAACTTAAGATTGATTTGCTT
The DNA here is from genome assembly GCA_004024625.1 of Mellivora capensis. Lineage (NCBI taxonomy): Eukaryota > Metazoa > Chordata > Mammalia > Carnivora > Mustelidae > Mellivora > Mellivora capensis. The sequence goes on from PISX010003921.1 coordinate 10,717, forward strand.
TTGTTGCAACGATATGGTAAGTCAAGAGTCACAAATTTTAATATCTACAGAACAGGTAGGTTATGTAAGTAACTGAGGCAAAAGCAAGTGTCAAACAATAGAGGGTAATAAGGACAGTGGTGAATAGGAAAATACAGGTCTCCATGGAAGGCCCTCTAATCCTCAAACAAAATACTCAAGCAAAATAAGTTTACAGATCAGATTTCTTGCCAACATGCCATCTTGATTATTAATATCCTGTGATTTATAGAGTAGTCCAAACCCTTCCCACTCCTTAGCCATTATAAAATAGGATAATCTTTTACTACATCTTTAATATCCTAGAATTAAAAGTTCTGATCTTGCAAAGCTGAACTTCACACTCAAAACTAACATGATCTCAACAAAATATTGTCCTTCACAGTTTATGTCTGAGCAGCTCACTAGCCTTCTACTATCGGGCACATTGGGTCCATTAAACCTACATATCAATTTGGGGCAAATGTATGTCTTTACTATGTGTATCATTACTAGTCTTATAATTCATGAACATGGTATGTCTCTTAATTTATTTAGATTTTTGATTTCTTTCATCAGAATTTTGTCATTTTTAATATATAAATCCTGAATATATTTTGCTGAATAAGAATAGTAAGAGCAGACATTATTGCCTAGTTTCTGATCTTATGGAGAAAACATTCAGTCCTTCACTACAAAGTATATTAGTTGTAGGATTTTTGTAGATGCACTTTATCCAATTGAATAACTTCCCCTCCATTCCTATTTTTTCAGAGTTTTAATCATGAAAGGATGTTGAATTTTGTCAAATGCTTTTCCTGCATCAATTGATATAATCGTGTCATATTTCTTCTTTAGCTTCTTAAAATATTGGATTGACACAGAGATTTTCAAATATTGAGCCAGTCTTACATCCCTGGAATAAATCACACTTGGTCATGGAGCCATATAATTTTTTTCATATGTTGTTAAATTCTATTGACTAATACTTTGTTTAAGATTTTTATGTCTATAGTCAGGAGGGATATTGATCTGTAGTTGTCTTTTTTTGTTGTTGTCTGAGTATCAGGGTAAGACTAGATTTTTTTTAATGAATTGCAATGTATACTCCTATGTTTCAGAGAAGTAACTTAGTCCATCTGGGATGCTATACAAAATACTACAGACTAGGCAGCTTATAAGCAACAGAAATTTATTTCTCAGAAATATGTTTCTGGAGATTGGAAGTCTAAGATCAGAGTGCCAGGATAGTCGGGTAATTGTCTTTTTTTGGTTCCACACTTCTCCATGTATCTCACATGGCAGAAAGGGATAGGAAGCTCTGTGAGATATATTTTTTAAGAACATTAATTCCAGGGTGCCTGGGTGGCTCAGTTGGTTAAGTGGCCAACTCTTGGATTCAGCTCAGATCATGACATCAGTGTCCTGAGATCCAGACCTGCATTGTGCTCCAAGCTCAGTGGGGAGTCTACTTGAGGATTCTCTCTCTTTCTTTCCCTCTGTCCCTCTCAGCTTGTTCAACAGCATGCACCCTTGTTCTCTCTCTCTTAAATAAATAAATCAATCTTTAAAAAAAGAATATTAATTCCATTCAAGGGCTCAACCCTCATGACTTAATTACCTTCCAAAGTCCAATCTCCTAACATCATCATATTGGGCATTAGAATCTAAAATGAATTTTAGGTATGGGGAACATAAACATGAAGACTGTGCAAAGAGACTGTGTAGAATTGGTGTTAATTACTCTCAAAGGTTGGTAGTATTCCCTGGTGAAAGCACTTGGGCTTAGAGATTTCTGTTTGGGGGAATTTTTAAATAATAGGTTCAATATTCATAATAGTTGAAGGACTATTCGAATTATCTATTTCATGTTAGGTGAGTTTTGATAAGTTGTATTGTCTAAGGAATCGGTACATTTTATCTAAGTTGTCAAATTTACACACATGAATTTGTTTATAGTATTCCATTATTTATCCCTTTAATGTCTGCAGGTTCTGTACTATTATCTCTGTTTCATTCCTGATATTGGTAATTTGTGTCCTTCTCTTTTTTTCCTTGCTAGAGGTTTGCTAATTTCATCAATTTTTTCAAAAAATCAACTCTTTGTTTCATTGATTTCCTCTGTTGCTTCTGGTTTGTTTGTTTTTTTTTTTTCATTGATTTCTGCTATTATCTTTATTATTCCCCAGCTTGCTTTGGGGTTATTTTGGTTTTCCTTTTTATCTTTTTAGGTTCTTCAGATGAAAACTTAGGTCATTGATTTGAGACTTTTTCCTTTCTTTAGTGTATGTATTCAATGCTACAAATTTCCTTCTTATCACTGTGTTAGCTATGTTTCACAAATTTCGATACGCTGTATTTTCATTTCATTCCATTCACTTAAATGTATTTTTTGAAACTTTCCTTGAAACTCCTCTTTGATCTGTGGATTATGTGGATGTGTGTCATTCAGTTTCTAAGTGTTTTACAAATTTCCTTTGCCTTTTTATTATTGGTGTTCAGTTTAATTCCATTGTAGTTAGGGAATACATGTTATAAGATATAAATTTTTCAAAAATTTTTGAGGTTGGTTTTATGTGAATTTTTCTATTTTTACTGTGAATATTTCTTTTCAGTTGTATCAGTATATATCAGGGTTCAATTCTGCATTTTATTTATTTATTTATTTATTTATTTATTTTTACTATACTAGCTATTTATTATTTCCTATCCTCCCCCTTGGCTTTCTTTGGTTTGAATTTTTTTTTTTTAGCATCCCAGTTTTGATACATTTATAGTGTTTTGAGTATATTTATTTTTATATCTTCTATTTTTGGTGGTTGCTTGATGTGTTAAATACATATACAACTTACACAATATACTAGTATTATCATTTTAGCAGTTCAACTGAAATATAAAAACCTGACCTCTCTTCACCCTCTAGTAGTTTTAATATAATTATCTTAACTATTTCCTTTACATACACTTAGAACCACATGATGATGTTGTATTTTTTGCTTTGACTATCAAGCATAATTTAGAAAACTCAATAGGAAAAGGAAGTCTATTGTATTTACTTATATTTTGCTTATTATATACTTTCTTTCTTGCTAATGTTCCCAGATAACTTCTTCTATCATTTCCTTTCTGTTTAGAAAAATTCCTCTTCTTTTAGGGCAGGTCTGTTACCATAAAAGTGAAAAATTATCTTACTTTTTCTTTATCTGAGAATGTATTGAATCTATTCTTCATTTCTGAATAATTTCATTGTAAATAAAATTCTGAGTTGAAGAATTTTGCATCACTTCTGGCTTCCAGGAGCTCTGATGGAAGCCCACTGTCATTCAAACAGTTTTTCCTGTATAGATAAAGTGCCATTTCTCTCTGGCTGCTTTCAAGATTTTATTCTTTGCTCTTAGTTTTCATGTTTGATTCTACATTTCTCTGTGTGGAATTTTCAGGCTTTATCATTTTGGGGGTTTATGCAGGCTTTTGAATTCTTAAGTTTGTGTCATTTACTAAATTCAAAAGTTTTACTCGATTATTCTTTAAGAATAATTTTATTTTATTAAGAATACATTTAATTTTATTTGTTTCACTCTGATGAAACAAATATTAGATTTTTGTTACAATTTTACAGGCCTTGAGTTTGTTTTCATTTTTAATATATTTTTCCTCTTCTGTTTGGGTGTGTAATTTCTTATTTTTGTGTCTTCCATTATGACATTCATTCTGTTGAGCGCATTCACTAGGTTTTGTTTTTGTTATTAATTTTAGTTATTGCATCTTTTGATTCTAAATCTCCCTTTGGTTCTTTTCTATACTTGTATATCTTCTATTTTTTTGCTGAAACTTTCTATTTTCATTTGTTTCAAGTGTATTTGTAATTGCTCATTGAAGCATTCTTATAATAACTGCTTTAAAATTTGTGTTAGATAATTCTAGCATTCTGTCATCACAAAGTTTGTATGCATTGATTGCCTTTTTTCAGCCAGTTTAGAACTTCTTAGTACTCAGTATAATGAGTGGTTTTGAATTGAAACAGACATTTTAATATTATACTATGAGAACCTCAATCTTACTTAAACATATTTTATCTGTTTTTCTGTGACATTGCTCCATCAAGGGAAGTGGAGTGGTGGGGTGCTGTCTTATAATCAAAGTTGGAAGTCTAGTTTCTCCATTTAGCTTCTATCAACACAACGTCCTTGTTACTGTGAGTGGAGATGGGAAGTCCAGGCTCCCATGTCATCTCCACCAATACCTCATGAAGGAAGGTGGGGATTTGTTTCTGCCAAGTAAGAATGAAAGTCCAGCTCCATATTCAGTCTTTTCTAATATCCCTTGGGTAAGGATTTGCTTTGGGATGAGGTCATTCTCTTCACTTTTTACATTTAAAAAGTGTTTGTTTTATATATAATATCCAAGGTTTTTAGTTGTACTCAGTGTTAGGGATAGGGAAAAGCTAGTTTATTCCACCTTCCCAGAGGAAGTTTCTCCATAGTGTTCTTTTAAGTCATATTTTATCCTATGCTTGTGGTTTCAAATATGGTTTCCATCTTTGTAATGGTTAATTTTTCTTTTTATGTTTTCTCTGAGCTCTGCAAGCTTACTATTCATTTCTTCCTCTGATTTATAATCTGTATTTTGAGTTATTTTGGTAATTTCTTTATGGTGAATTCCCTTCTTCTTTTGATTATGCTACAAATGTCATATCAAATTTTTATTAGTTACATCTTTATGTCCAACTTTTAGGATCTATACACACATGATTGACTATAATACCCATTCCAGTACGCACAACTTGGGAAGGGGAAAAGGCAAAGAAAGGACACTTCAAAGACAACACAAGTGCTTTGGATGGCAATATGCTTTACCACAAGAATAAGTTACAAGTATGATAGGAATGTTTAAGAAGGTAGTTATATCAGCGGTTGGTGGAATAGGAAGCCCCAGATACCCTTACCATGAAGACACCAATTCAACAACACTACATGGACCTACTCCCTTTTTGAGAAATACGGAACCAGTTAAGAGGCTCTTGTCCTCCAGGTGAGTGCAAAACCAACTCTATCAAATCCAGTAGGAAAATTCTTGGCACCCTCTTACCATAGTCCCTTCCCCTGGTCAAAGCCACATGATCTGGAGGAAAATCTCCATTTACGGCTTCTTTCTGGGGAGAGAAAGAAAATACTAGGCTATACATACAGCATTCTGACTATTGGAGTGGGGGACTAGGTTCTGTCTCAGCTGTCCAAGAGTGTTGGATGGGACCCAGCAAACATCAGATACTTGGGACTATTGAGAATGAAAAAGAACTGAACAGTGTGCTGTTTTACTTTAGAGGAAATAAAGATGATCAGTGGTTTCCAAGAATTAGGTGGGAGGGAGGGGTGAGTAGGCAAAGCACAGAGGAATTTTAAGGCAAAGATAAGATGTGATATGATGTGATTTGACATGATATGATATATGATATTATAATGATGGTTACATGTCATTACACATTTGTCAAAACCCATAGAATATATAACACCAAGAGTGAACTGTAATGTAAACTAGACTTTGGGTGACTATGTAGGTTCATCGATTGTAACAAATGTGCCACTCTGGAGGGGGCTGTTAATAATGGGGAAACTATCCATGTGAGGGGGCAGCATTAGAAGAGAAATCTCTGTACCATCCCCTCAATTTTGCTGTAAGCCTTAAGTTGCATTAAAAAAAAGGAAGTCTTAACACGAAGGAGAGATAAAAATTTCCAGATATGTAAAAGCTGAAGGAGGTCATTACTATTAGACCTGCCTTATAAGAAATGCAAGGGAATGCTTCAAGTTGAAATGAGAAGATGCTACACAGCAATACAAAAGCACAGGAAAATATAAAGTCTACTGACAAAAACAAATACATAAACAAATACATAAAACTGTAATGGTAGTACATAAATCACTTTTAATTTTGATATAGAAGTTGAAAGATAAAAGTATAAAAATACCTATAACTACAAAAATGGGTTAATATATATAAAATATAAAAAGATGTAGTTTGTGACACCAGTAAGCTAAGGCATCAGGGTTGAAGAAGTACAAGTGTGATTTGTTTTGTCTGCAATAGAATTTAACATGTTATCAGCTTAAAATAGATTGTTATAAGATGTTTTATGTAAGCTCCATGGTAACAACAAAGAAAATACCTATGGAAGATACACAGTAGAAAATAAGAAATGAATCAAAACATGTCACTACAAAAAAATAACAAAACACAAAGAAAGACATCAAGAGAGAAGAATGAGAACAATAGAGCTACAAGACAGAAACAACTTACAAAATGCCAATAGTAAGATTTCCTTTATCAATAATAACTTTAAATATAAACAGTTTGAACTCCCCATTCGAAAGACTTAGAGGAACTAAATGTATTTAAAAAAAATAAGATGCAACCATATGTTATCCATAAGAGACTCACTTTAGATTTTATTTAAGGACACACATAGACTAAAAGTGAAAGGGCGGAAAAAATATAATCCATGAAAATGATAACTAAAAGAGAATAGAGATGGCCCTTATTGCATTAGACAAATTGATTTTAAGTTAAAAACTGTCACAAGAGGCAAAGAAGGACACTATATCATGATAAAAAAAAAAGTCAATTCATCGGTAAGATCTAACAATGGTAAATATATATATATATATATGTATATATACATATATATATATCTAACATCAGAACACCTAAATATATGAAGCAAACATTGACACAAGTAAAGAAGACAGCGACCTAATAATAGTAGATCTCACTACTCCATTTTAGTAATGGACAGGACATCCACACAGAAGATTGACAAAGAAACAGAATACCTTAGTGACAATGTAGACTAAATGGACTAACAGACATATACAGAACATTCTACCCAACAACAGCATAATTCATATTCTTCTCAGGTACACATAGAACATTTTCCAGAATGGATCACATTGGATCAGATAACAAGTCTTAACAAATTAAAGAAGTTTAAAATCATACCAAGTATTTTTCTAACCAAAATATAATGAAGCTAGAAATAAATAGCAGAAGGAAAATTGGAAAATTCACAAATATGTGGAAATTAAACAATACACTCTTGAATAACCAATGGGTCAAAGAAGAAATCAACAGAGAAATTCAAAATATCTTAAAACAAACAAAAAGCGGAACACAACATGCCAATACAACTTATGGGAGGTAGTGAAAAAGAAGGAAATTTATAGTGATAAATAGATTAAAATGAGAAACAATCTCAAATAACTTAACTCTATACCTTAAGGGACTAGAAAAAGGAGAACTAGGCCACAGTTTGCAGGAGGAAAAAATAATAGAGGAGAAATTTAAAAAAAGAGAACAGGAGAACCCTAGAAAAGAAATCAATGAAATTAAGAGTTGTTTTTTTAAAGATCAACAAATTTAATAAATCTTTAGGCAGACTAAGGAAAAAGGAGAGAACATTCAAATAAGCAAAATCAGAAGTGAAATAGGACACATTACAACTGATAAGAGAGAAATGTAAAGGATTATGTAAAGACTATGAGCAATTATATGTCAACAAGTTGTATAATCTAGAAGAAATGGATACATTTCTAGGAACACACAACCTACCAATTGAATCATAAAGAAAAGAATATATAAACAGATAATAACTAATAAGAGATTGTATCAGTAGTCACTTAGCTCCAAACTAAGAAAATCCCAGCTCCTAATGGCTTCCCTGGTGAATTCTACCAAACATTTACAGAAGAATTCATGCTAGTCCTTCTTAAACTCTTCAAAATGTTTGAAGAGGATGGAATATATCTAATTTTATGAGACTGTCATTACCTTGATACAAAAGCCAGAAAAAGACACTGTAAGAAAAAAAAATTATAGGCCAATATCTCTGATGAATATAGATGCAAAATTCCTTAAAAAATATTAGCAAACTGGATTCAACAGCACATTATTCCAAATGGGTTCACCCATGGGATGCAAAGATGTTTCAGTGTATTAAAACCAATCAACATGATATATCACATCAACAAAATGAAGGATAAAATCATGATCATTTCAAAAGATGCAGAGGAAGGATTTGACAAAATCCAACAACTTTTCAGGATAAAGAATCACTCAAAAATGCTAAGAATAGAAGGACACTATCTTAATGTAAAAGACACTATTCACATCAAAAGCCCACAGCTGACATCATACTTGGTGAAAAATGAAAATCTTTTCTTCCAAGATCCAGAACAAAGTGAGGATCCTCCCTCTCACCATTTCCCTTCAGCACATTCTGGTAGCCCTAACCAGAGCAATTAGACAAGAAAAAGTAATAAAGTCATTCCAATCAGAAAAGAAGTAAATTTATTTTTGTTTGCATGTGACATGATCTTACATTTGGAAAACCCTAAGATGCAACAAAACCTGCTAGAATTAATAAACTAATCTAGTAAAATGGTAGCATACAAAATCAACATACAAAAATCTATTGCATTTTCATACAGGAACAATGAACAATGTGAAAATGAAATTAAGAGACCAGTCTCCTTTACAATAACATAAAAATAATAAAATACTTAAGAATAAACTTAACCAAGAAGGCAAAGACTTTGACACTGAGAACTACAAACATTATTGAAAGAAGTTCAAGAAGATACAGATGGAGGGAAATATATCTGTGTTCATGGATTGGAAGAGTTAATATTCTTAGAATGTCTTTAGTACCCCAAACAATCTACAAATGCAATCAATCCCTATCGAAATCCTAATGAAATTGTTTACAGAAAGAGGAAAAAAATTTCTCACATTATTTGGAACCTTAAAGGACCCTACATAGTCAAAACAATCTTGAGAAAGAAGAACAAAGCTGAATGCCTCACACTGCTGATTTTAAAACATATTACAAAGCTCCAGTAACCAAAATAGTACAGTACTAGCACAAAGAGAGATAGAGACCAATAGAACTGTATCAAGAGCCTAGGGAAAAACAAAAAACAAAAAACAAAAAAACAAAAAACACACTTATACTTAAAGTCAAGTGATTTTTGACAAGGGTGCCAATAATACACAATGGGAAAAGATAATTTCTTTGGTAATGGTGCTGGGAAAACTGGATACCCATGTGCAAAAAAAGAAAAAAAAAGCAGGAAAAAAAAAAGAAATTGGGCTATTACACCACACATAAATATCAACTCATAATGAATTAAAAGACTTCAGTGTAAGTCCTGAAACTAAACCCCTTAGAAGAAAACATAAGAGAAAATCTTCATGATGTTGGTCTTTGTAATGATTTCTTGGATATGAGATCAAGAGCACAAGTAATCAAAGCAAAAATAAATGAGTGAGACTATATCCAATTAAAAAGCTTAGTTTGTTGTGTCCATTTGTTGTATGGAATTGTTGAATCATTACATTATATACCTGAAACTAATATTACACTGTATGTTAACTGGAATTTAAATAAAAACATAAAAAAATAGATATCCAAATGTAATTAGCAATAAATAAAAGGTTAACTTTTGGTTCCAGAATTCCAGATATATTAATATATTCAAAGTTAATTCAAAAAATATATAATAAGATATATCAAAAAGTTTGTGTATAATCAAGTCTCTGAAGTAATATTTATTATATTGAAAATGTATGTCAAATAACAAAAATTGAAAAAAAGACTTAAAAGCTAATGCACAGCAAAGAAATCAGAGAGTGAAAAGAAGCAGAATGACATTAGCAGAGTGAAAGGCAACATACCGAATGAGAGAAAATATTTACAAACCATATATCTGACACTTGTTTAATATAAAAAAAAAAAACATAAAAGGAACTCCTATAACTCAGTAACAAAAAAAAAACCCAAAAAATGAATTTAAAAAAATAGGCAAGAGTCGAATAGATATTTCTCCAATGGAGACATACAAATGTCCAACATTTATATGAAAAGATACTTAGCATCACTAATCATCAGGGAAATACAAATTAAAATTGCAATGAAATATCACCTTACACATACTTTAAAAAAATGAAAATAATGTGTTGGCAAGGATGGACAAATTGGAACACTGCACACTGTTGGGGGAAATGGAAAATGGAGATTCCTCAAAACAAATTAAGAATAGAACTACCATATATATGCACCAAAGATCCCACTTCTGAGTATTTATCCAAAATAATTCAAGTCAGGATCTCAAGAAGATATCTGCACCCCCATGACCATGGCAGTGTTGTTCACAATAGCTAAAAGGTGGAAACGACCTCATTATCCATTGATAGATGAACAGATAAACAAAATCTGGTATGTACATAGGATTGAATATTATTCAGTCATAAAAGGGAAATAAATCCTGCCTTATGGTTTAATATAGATGAACCCTAAGGACACCTGCTAATTGAAACAAGCCAGTAGTAGAAAGACAATTCCTGAATGGCTGTACTTATAGGTACCTAAAATAGGCAAAGTCATTGAGCAGAAAATGGAATGCTGGTTGCCAGGAGTTGGAGGGGCTATTATTCACTGGGTGTAAAGGTTCAGTCCTGCAAGATGAGAAAGTTCTAGAGAACTGCTATGTAACATTGTGCTTACAGTTAGCAACACTGTCCTCTATACTTGATAATTTAAGAAAGAAGATCTCATGTTAAGTGTTTGTATAAGAACGTCTATACCTATGATAGTGTCCATGTTAATAAGAAAAAGAAGTGTACTGAACCAAAGCTTGATATAATCCAGAAGCATAATTTTCCCCCCCAGAGATCTTAGGTTACACACATGTTTATATAAAATCCTACAAATAATTTTATTATTACATTTTTGTAGGAAAAATATCATAATGTGAGCATGTCAGTAATGTCAGTGAGTGTGACATTATTGCTTCCCAGTTTTTCCTTTTCCCATGGAAACACTTATATTTAAAACATGCTGTTTGGGGCCCCTGGGTGGCTCAGTGGGTTAAAGCCTCTGCCTTCAGCTCAGGTCATGATCCCAGGGTCCTGGGATTGAGCCCCGCATCGGGCTCTCTGCTCAGCAGGGAGCCTGCTTCCTCCTCTCTCTCTGCCTGCCTCTCTGACTACTTGTGATCTCTGTCTCAGATAAATAAATAAAATCTTAAAAAAAAAAAAGAAAAGAAAGTACACAAGATTCTCAGGGCATCTATTTACTAAAAAAATAAATTAAATAAAACATGCTGTTTGAATTTACAAATGTCTTCGGGTTTCAGAACCTCCTGCTCCATCACCTACCAATTCTATGGCCTGGGTGAATTTTCTTAGTCTCTTTATGCCACAATTTCCTTATATGTAACATAGAGTTAATTTTTCATAATTTATGGGAGATTTCAGACAGATTTAATACTATTAGTCCTTATAAATGTATTCAAGAAATATATGGCCCATAATAAGCATTCAATAAATGATACGTATACTTCTATTTTCCCAAAGACATAGTGTGCTTAAATCAGCTTGCGTTAGGGCTGAAGGGTGGTGTGCATACTATGCCAACATGGAAGCATGAGTTTCTCTTCCTGCTCTTCCTATACATGATTTGACTTTGGCTCATGCTCTGATCAATACAAGGCCCAAACTAGTTGATTCAGTAGCAAAGATGGCTTGTGACTTAGGAGGCTTTCAGATGTAAAAAATGGTCTTTAAAAATCCAAACATTTATTATGCCACATAAAAAGAAATTAGATAGGGCAGTTTCTGAGATTTACTTAGCAATTTAATGAAGACACATGTCTATCTTTGTGTTTGGCTATGTTTTGTCCATCACCCTTTTATCTTTGTCCTCAGGTTGGTTCTCCTAATGATCACAGGATTGCTGCTAGAAGCCTGTGGAATGGCTTGGATTTGTGATCTGTAACGGGGAGAGAGAGAGAGAGAGAGAAAGAAAAGAGAGAGAGACAGATAGACCTGTCTCCCACCATGTAAATGTGTCTTTTTTTTTTTACTTCAATTGGGCCATTTTAGGTCAAATCCCCTCTTGAATCACAGGGAAATATAAATTGATTGATTTACTCCAATCAGGATTCCCCTGAAACTGAAGAATGGATGACTATCTAAACAAAACTGGGACACAGGAAGGAAGAAGTGGAAGTGAATGTCAGGCAGCTGGACAACCATGTTGACTAAATTCAATTTCCCTAAAAAATACACAGCATATACTAAAGCAATCTCTGTATAAAGATCCAGGTCAGCTTAACATCTTAGAAGAGTCAGTGTATCAGATAAGTATTTGAGGCTTCATCAACTTCTGGACCTACAATCTACATATACAACACAAGGATTCTCAAGTTTCCTCCCCCCAAAGTATAGTTAAGTATGTAGATGTCATTATCAATGTGACTCAAAATCATTTGATTTTATTAAATTTATTCCTTTCTTGCTTTTTGTTTTTACTTAGAGCTAACAGTATATATTAAATCTAGATGTTGGCCGTAAGTATTATGAACTGGGTTTTCAGATATTACGCTTTAAAATTATTAGCAGATTTGGAAATGTCTTTACAATAAGTTAAATCTTCTGCATTTTATGAAATATTAAAAGTATATTTAGAACTAGCTACATAGCCAGTTGGAAGAAAGTGTGAAGGAACACGAGCGGAGGTGGTTAGCGAATGTCTTTTAGTACATGATTGGACTCTGAGTGTATTTTAATATGCTGTGGGTGTACCAGTTAAAAGACTAATTGTTAGCACAAGGGAAGAAATGGAGACAAGTTTAAAAACAAAATGATGAGAATCATTGATTAGTTCTCTTTTTTGTTGTTGCAGATAATGTGATTTAAGTATTTGAAGCTTGAAGTAGTTTTCAGAGAACATACTTATTAAAAGTTCTCAGTAGATACTCTTTTACCTGTATTTAGTATAAAAGCAGTCACTATTCTTAGCACAATTACTCCATTCTTCTCCATATAATTTCATTGCTCTTAGCCTGAACACTGACAAACTAATCATTTCTGCCCAGATTTTCACGGATTAGCAACTCGGTTGATGACATTTTCCCATGGGCTATCCCTCAGCACCCATTGTTTAGAATATAGACTCTGCAGGATTGAAGAACAAACAAGGTTTAGATTAAAAGAATATCTCCAAGCCTAGGCTTGTGGGTAAAAAAACCCATAGAGTCAAATAACCTCTGGATTTCTAGAGTTATCTATCACAGGCTCCTTTAGACATACTTTTATAATCCCAGGACCTGGCTCACGCTCTGAATTGCGCTTTATGAGTTTCCTTAGGACTTCTGTAACAAAGTGATACAAAGGGGGAAGATTCAAAAAACAGTATTTATTGTCTTATAGTTCTAGAGGCCAGAAATCCACAAGGAAGGTATCAGCAGGGCCATGCTCCTTGTCAATACACTATGGAAGGATCTGTTCCAGGGATCTCTCCAGGCCTTCCTTGACTTGTAGATGGCCATCTTCTCACTATGTCTCTTCACGTTATCTTCCCTTCATGTCTACCTCTGTGTCCAATTTCCCCTTCTTATCAGGACACAGGGATAAAAGCCCACCCTGATGACCTTATTTCAACTTGCTACTTTTATAAAAACCCTATTTTCAAATAAGGTCACATCCTGAGGTACTGGGGACTAGAACTTCAGCTTATCTTTTTGAGGATTCAACTCAGAGCATGTGCTTTCTCAACTTTAGCATCAGTGGGAGTGCCCAGGTCATATCTTGTATAAGCTGTCCAGGGTTACTGGACAGCTATTTTGGGCCATAGGGTTTAACATACTGCTTAGGTGGTAGCTCCATTCAAACACTATTAGTTGAATGACTGTCATGTGCTAGCACTGAGAACACATTAGAAAACAAAAAAGGAAGAGTCATTGCCAGCAAATAAGCATGTAATAGTATAATTAGAAATGAGGTTATCTGTTTTGAAGGTTATGGGCAGGGAAGGAAAGAGAATAATGAAGTGGTAGACTCACTTAAGTGGGGTAATCATAGAAAGCTACTCTCAGTTACCTGTTAACCTAGACCTAGAGGTTAAAATAAAACAGAAGATGAAAAACATATTTTCCTATTTCAGATAGAAGTGAGAGTATGTGCAAAGGTCCTGAGGCAGGAAAGAACTTGGCCTATTTTAACTCCCGAAGGGCACAACTGAACAGTCCAGATTACAGTTCCTAATTCTATCTCCAATATTTAAAACAGGTGTTGTCTATACATTGCACACACCCCTACATCTTTCCATTCAGTTCAGAATAGGCAATAGCAGAGAGAATGTATACATAGACTCAGTCAAACTTAAAGGCTCAATGATCTATTAATGCTTATGATGTTGCTTGGAGAATCTTTCTTTCCAGCATTCATATGCATAAGTTTATGTACTTGGAGAGGGGAAGCAACTCCTTGAGCAAAGGTGTAAGACGTTGCATCTTACTCTCTTCTAAGACAACACCCAGCAAGGTGCCCACTTGTGTGTGCCACATTCTGTGGATATTTTGGGGAACCAGCGTCAGGAGATGTTTTATGAGCACAGGTGTCTTCTATTTGTGGCAGCATCCGCAGTATAAAGGAGGGTGTTGAAAGAAAAAGAACAGACTCTTCTATCAACTTCAGTGAGGCTGCCACTCATAAAAGCTTTTCTTGGCATTTCCCTGAACACAACCCAGTAATGCTCCAAAGAGGTGTATACTGAGAACAAGTGATTCCAAATCCAGAACAACCCTATCTGAGCCCTTGCTTAATTTGAAAGACATTCTGAAAAAAGTTAGTCTTAAGGCCACTTGTTTAAGGCAGATACAATCTTGGCCACCAAGGCCAAGGCTACTTGAGTTTAGGGTTGGTGGAAGGTTGTGATGGCATCCAAAGAATGTGTAGGAAAAAAAACACCAACCATGTTGTTGACAGTAGTCTTTGGCTCTGATTTTTGCCCCACATTGGTTTTCATGAAAACCAGTAAGAACAAAAACACACTGGTTCATGGAGATCACCTATTCTTAACACCTCTTTCTACTTGCTTCATCACTTGCTAGATAGATAGAGTGTATAATATATCTTTTTTCCTGAACCATTTGTAGTTAAGTTACATATACTATTGCCCTTTGCTCCTAAATACTTTTGTGTAAATTTTTCTAAGAATAATCAATTATAGCTAGTTATCAACCTCGGTTAATTTAACAATGATATATCTAATATATCTAAGGTAGATCTACTCTGTCCTCTGTAGTTCAATTTTTCAGTCAGTCCAATAATATCCTTCCTGGCACCTTCCCCCCACAGCCCCCCCCCCACCACTTTCTCTGATTCAGGTCTGGTCTAAATTCACATTAGCTGTTGTATCTCTTTAGTTGCCCTTAATCTGGAATATTTCCGGTTTCTCCGTTTTAAATGACCCTACCATTTAAAAAAAGATAAATTTTTTTTTGTATTTTAAATTTTATTTTTGTATTTTAAAACAATTCTTCTTCTAACTTTAAGTTTGTCTGACGTTTTCTCATGACTAGATTCAGGTTACCTATTGTCAGCTAGACTATAACACAGGTGATACATATTTGGAGACACATGATGGCATTCTGCTTCTCATTGGTGATATTAATTTTCATCACCAAAGTGGAATGATATTAATTTTGATCACCAGAGTGGTGTCTGATGTCCCAACTATGTTATTATTATTACTTTTCTTAAAACTTATAAGCAGTGTGTGGAAAAATGACTAAGATGATGAAGATATCCATCTCCTTATCCAAATTTAACTATCATTAATGCTTACAAAATGCTAATTTTACAACTCCAGCACACATTCCACATTTATCAGTGACTCTCAGCAAACTTACTGTCAGTGGTGTCCCCCAAATTCTTTTTCACTCTAAAAATATCTATCAATCACATGGATTCTCGACTTCCTTTTTTTTTAATGGTTTATAATTTGTTATGGTACTAAATAATGTTGATCAATATGCCACCCCAGATTTAGCAAGAAGAGACTACTAATCTAGTTTTCTGTCCTTTTGGTATTGCCCTACTATTGTTTTGACTTCTTCCCTACATTCTGGAGTAACAAAATATTCTAGGTTCATCTTATATCTATCCTATTTTAGCCCTGGAATTAGCCAACTCTCCATCAAGTTGGAGTCATTTAGTGGTGAATAGTATTAGAGACCAAGATCTGGGCATTAGGTATGCCCAGTTGGAATGTCTTTGCTTCTTGCTGCTTTCAGAAGATGGAGCTAGGAAATACATGCATGTATACAGACAAATGCATACACCAACCAATATATGCATGTATACATGTACAAACATACATATATACCTCATCATGTATTTATGTTCACATATATATCTACATATATTTATATATACACACAAACACATATATGTCATAGATAGATAGATAGATAGATATAGATATATATAAATATATCCAAATTTTAGAAACTGGGTTCACATCAGCACCTCCAATTCCAATTCATCACCACAGGGTGCTTTATTGTCTTTCCCCATTTCATAAATATAATGTCTCTTTTTCCTTAGTGAGAACCTGGCTCCTAAAAAACATCAGTGCATTTATTTATTTGCTCTTCTGTGCATTCATTTATTCATCTAAAATTGTCTTAGAGTTGATACACATATGACAGAATGGTTTTTTTAAATTTTATTTATTTATTTGTCAGAGAGAGAGAGAGAGCGCGAGCGAGAGAGCAAGCACAGGCAGACAGAGTGGCAGGCAGAGGCAGAGGGAGAAGCAGGCTCCCTGCTGAGCAAGGAGCCCGATGTGGGACTCCGTCCCAGGACGCTGGGATCACGACCTGAGCCAAAGGCAGCCGCTTAACCAACTGAGCCACCCAGGCGTCCTGACAGAATGTTTTTAATTAGAAAAAAAATGATACGCCTTTTCTCTGATATAGATTCTCTCTTCTTGGATATTTTACTCTTGTGTTTCCATAGTCATAGCAGGCACAAAAATGCTTCAATTCATCAGGTTCTGAAGTTCTCTTCCCCTTAACAGTACTGTTGTGCAATCTTCAATCTGGTATTTGTTATTTGTTATCAGAATAGAAATTAGGAATGAAGGTGATCACCCTCTCTCCAATGCCAGATGTAAACATTAATTTTGAAAGGTACGAGTTTGAAGTTCTTTTGAGTAAACTGGGTTATAGAGAAGACATCCTATTGCGCTCAACAGCTCCAGAAGGGACATCCTGAGATGTGCAAGCTAGTCTATCCTCTATAGCTGTTTAAAATTTTAACTTGCCCTTTGATTTTTCTTCTATATAGTTTTTTTTTTTTAAGTTTTAGGCTATTGGAGAATGCAGCTCAACACATAAACAGGGACAGAATAGTATAAATACAAATAAATCACTGGGCTTTTGCATGTAAAGGGACATTTAATATATTTAACAGTACAACAATGGAATTTACCACACAATAACATTTGCTAAAGCATTATTCTTGGAGGAGTAATTATCTACGAGCATTATTGTATTTGAAAATAAGATCCACAGTCAAATAAGTTTGGAAATTCTGTGGTCAAATACACTATTTTTTTTTCCTCCAAGAATTCAAAGAGACTTTATTTTGGTAATGTTCCTTGTGAATTGCCAAGAGGAAATAGAACTCACCAGGTCTCTATACCACATTTTAAAATTAATTATTTGTCTATGGATTATCTCATGTAGTATTAATGGTCAAAAAAACACACTTCAGTGATGCTGCCAAAAAGCAATGTGGGAATGTTTTTGATTAACTTTTTTTCCTGATGGGAAAGGCTATAGTACTGGTTAAACTAAGCCATCTTTAATAGTTCTTGGGTCAAGGTGACATGGGCAGGTAATCTGGAGTAGCAAACCATACAGATATGGAGGTAGATCTTGGCGAAGAAATGGGGTCAAAGTTGAAAGCCACAGAAGCCAAATATGTCTAAAGAGTGGGGATATGAAACTAAAAGATGAAGAGTTAGCAAAAAGATAAACAGAATGAGAAGACACAAAGGTGGGAATTAAAAGACTCGATCATAGGCTTCAATCATAAACAAGGAAAAAGTTACAAAGTTCCATTATATTGGGTCACAGCCTTATTGGTACATGAATGTTTTGGACTGAATTAAGGGAAGGGGTCAAGGGAAGTATTTCTTGATATTCTATCAGACCAGAAACTGTGTTTTACTAACACCAGAAGTTGTTTTCTATTCACTTAAATTCAGGGTGGTATATAAAACCATATGAACAGCAGCCTTCACTGGGAGAAGAAGCCACTCCAGACTATTAGCAGACAGCTGCAGTCAGTCACTGGCAAAGAATCCTATCTCTTTAAGCCCGAGAACACATGGGTCTGAACTCTAGCAATGAGGAACAGAAATAGCCAAAATTACATAAACATAGACGTTGTACTTGAAAAATCTGAACTTCAAGCAACTGCAGTCATGGGGAATATAACTCACTTCTTCTGTTTGAGGGAGACCATGGATGACAAGAGAAGGGAACCAGGACCTGGAAAGAGGCATTTCCCTTTGCTGTTCTTGGCTAAGCACTGTACCAGTTCCCAAGTAAGAGGCCTGGGGTTAATAAAAGAACCATTCTCTAGTCAGATGAGTTTAAGCTTAAATCCTTAATAAAGTGTATTGAGATTGTTCCCCAAAATTAACCCCTTTTATTGCCAAATAATCCTTCCCTTTTATAAGATCCCCCAAAATGACCATACTTGGTGACTTCAAAAAAATGTTAAGCTTTATCAACTGCTCTCAGGATTCTAGTGACCAAAATAGAGAAGCCAAGCAAGACATTTCCTTTTCAAGAGAAGCCTGAACAAAGTTTTCCCCTCTTTACACATCATGAATGCTTCATAGCCTTTTCCGAGAGAGACCCATGCTTTCTCTGGTACCCAAACGCTAGCCCACTGCTAGAAATATCCATTGTTACAATAGTGAAGCACACTGAGTCATGAGCAACCAAGATATCCAGGCAAGTCTTAAAGCTTCTAGTTTAGTCAACTGCGTCCAGCTGCTGGTTCTGCCTCCAAAAGCCAGAGATTTGAAAAGAACTAGATTACCATTTTAGAGGTTAAAATGTTAACAATAGAAAAATTAATAGCAGCAGAAAAGAAGAGTTTAAACTGGTTTCCATATGTTTATACTATAGCAGGTGAAATGGTACTGTGGGATCAGGCAGGTGACTTCTATTCTTGGCTCTGCCACTCAATAGGCGCATGACCATGGAGATTTTAATGACCTCTCTGAGCCTCTATTTCCTGTCTAGTACCACCTTTCTGTTCCTTACTTAGGGTTCTTGTCATACGGACTTCCTTTCAGTGACTTGACCCATCTGTGTTCTTTCTTACTTTGTGGCCTTCTCATGTGCTATTTCTCCTACCAGGAATACTCTTTTGTAGCTAGTCACATGGCTGGCTACTTAACATCTTTTATGTCTTCACTCTTCAAAGAAGCATTCTCTGACCACTGATTCTAGATTATGTCCCTGTCTTGTCCTGTGTCATGATACCTTTTTGCATTTTCTTCATAAGGCTTATCACAAATTACAGTAGTATATTCATTTTGCTGACTGACTCCTCACTAGCTTACCTTCTCCACTACCCTCTTGGTATCCATGAAGACTTTTTCTTGTTCACTTCACATGTCTGATGCCTTGCACAGTGTCTGGCACACATGAGTATTCATATTTGCTGAATAATGAGAATAAATGAGAAGGATAATTTACATCCCAGGCTTGATTTGAGAGTAAAATGAACAAAACATATGTAAAGGGTCTTACTCAATTCTTAGCCCACTGGGAACATCAGTACATGTTGATAACCTCCCTAAGTATAGCAATCATGGAATTAAACTTAGAGGACATTGAATTGCTAGAAACGAAATTTAAGTATTGTAGCCAAAAGATTACCACTGATGTAAGAAGAGAAATATTATCTATAAACATAATAATATATAATAAATAACATATGTAAAATAAATAATAAATAATGACTATATACCTCAAAACACTCTAATATCCAAAGTTGGTATTATTTCCTTTTCCCATCTACTCTCTTATTTTTTAAAGCAGATTAATAATAGAAAGCTAGAAATACAAGATATATTGCACTAAGAAATACTAACCATGGTATTTGACATGCTATAAATTGAAGCCAGAATCTGAATCCCTGGTCTCAACTAATTATTGTTTTTTTTTTCCAATGAAAATAAGCAACTCAGGGCGCCTGGGTGGCTCAGTGGGTTAAAGCCTCTGCCTTCAGCTCAGGTCATGATTCCAGGGTCCTGGGATCGAGCCCTGCATCAGGCTCTCTGCTCAGCGGGAGACTGCTTTCCCCTCTCTCTCTCTGCCTACTTGTGATCTCTGTCTGTCAAATAAATAAATAAAATCTTAAAAAATAAAAGAAAAGAAGCAACGCACTTTGCAAAGACTGAACTATATTTCATTAGGGCTAAAAGATAGAAATGCCACTTTCCTTGCTTCTTCTCAGGAAGCTTGCTACCAAAGATTTTCTTTTGCTCTAACTCTCTGCCAAAAAAAAAAAAAAAAGAAAGAAAGAAATCCTGACAGATCCTCAAATGAAAGGCAAATCTACTATTACTTGATTGGCTATAAGAACTGCAGGATTAGCTACTACCCAGCACTTGCTCCCCTGGTCACCTTCCACAAACAAAAGTTAGTCCTCTTCTCTTAAGGACAAAGAAATAAGTGAAATAAACTACAATATTTGTTAATTATGCGGTCTCAACACCCTCAGAGAAATAAATATAGAATGTAGAATTGGCGATTTTTTTTTTCTTTTGCAAAGTGAAAAGAAATGGAAGGGATTATTGTAAAATCCCTCAATTTACAATTGAGGAAGCCAGGCCTCAAGAAATTATATAAAGTTCCAGGTAGAAGTGAGCAACACTCACCTGTCAAGCCACCAGGTCCACTTGTCTTCTACTTCCATAATTTATTTTCTTCCTCTTGCCTTAGTTTTCCATTAGAAAAACTATTCCCAACCTTCTTACCATTCAGCTTTTTCTCTGGGACCAGATTCTCTACCAGATGGCCCAGAGATTGGAGACTAAAATAAATTAAAATCATTCTTTTTGTATTGTTTATTTCCATTATTGCTAATAATATGTGTTTGGTTTTCTTCCCCCCTCCCCCAACTCACATGCTGTAGAAATGTTCGCTCCAAAATAAAATCTCAATCAAGGCTATTCTCCTCTCAGTGTCCAGGAAAAAACAGCCTCTGGGCATAAAGAGGGAAAGAGTGTCCTCATCCCCCTCTGCAGATGGATTCCCTTTGCCAAGGCCCTAAAGTCAGACAAGAATGAGCTGGTGAGGCCTGAGGCTGTCAACTGAAACTCTTCACCTGGCTTACCATCTAGAGAGATCCTTCTACACAAGGCCAAGAATCAAAGAGTAAACCACAAAGAATTCTGGGGCAGCAGGGTATGGAACTGTGACAGTTTATTAACCCTAGTTGGCAGGTACTCTGTGGGGCGCCCTGTTCTTTCCATGTATTTAGAAAGCAGAAGAGGAAACAGTAGTGATATACCATCCAAAAAAATTGTGCCCAGTGGTGTCATGGGAAATTCTACAGCCCGATTTCTAGAATTAGGAAACTAATGCTTCCTCAAATTGAGGCAACAACAGGTATGAAAAGGCTTCAGTCAATCAGTTAATCAATATGCATTTAGGGCCCACATTGTGACAGGCCCTGTGCCAGAGACTAGAGAACCAGGGACAAAAGGGACACACAGCTTGTGATTTCCACCTGGGGACTACGTGAGGTGCTTTAGATTGGCAGGGGTCCTTTAGAGCCTTTCCTTATTAGAACAAGTCCCTTCCTTACATCAATAACTACCTCTTGATTACCCGCTATGGCCAGGGAACCATGTTAGGCTTTATAGGGATACAAATACAGGCAGACCTTATCCTCAAACAGTATTTAGCATAGGTGGGGAGCCAGGATATATAGAGACACATAGAATGATAAATTAATAATGAAAGTAATTGGTGTCTTTTGGGGTTCTGGTTTGTCCCATATCTTGATCTAAATGGGGGCTACATGAGTGTATACATATATAAAAATTCACTAGCTATATACTTGAGATTTGTATACCAAAGATAAAAAAAATGCAAGGCATTATTTGCTTTACATTTATCATCATCAAACTCCAGAAATGATTTGGACCTTCTTACAAAGATACATGCAATTACCAGGTTACAAAATAAATAGGGGAGAAAACTGGAGGAAAGAAAAATAAAGACAGGAAATAAAAATAAGAAGCCAGAGTTAATACTATTACCCCCCACCCCCAAATGCATGCCATTCTTACTTGTTCCTTGTGGTGGGCTGCAATTTTGGCTCCAAGCCTATGAAAAGAGGGAGACATGACTCATGATGACCACAAGATAAAAACAAAACAGCAGCTCAGGAGAACCCAGCTATTCTTGGTTTTGAGGACTGAGAAACATTTTTCCCATGGGTCAACATGGAAAAGACACTGTGAAATGTAGCAAACCATGTCTCCAACAACAACCATACAGTAAATTCGATAGTACTTTGTGCTGGGTAGTTTCTTACTGAGTTTTTTATGTGGGCCAATGGTATAATGACAGAGCACAGTTCAATAAGAGCAGTTACATAAGGTCCAAAATGATACAGACCAGGCTCAGGAGTGTCACACAAGTACAAGAGATAGTCTCATAACTTCAAAGCCAGGAGCAGTGATGCAGTCTGAAGAAATTCAGAAAGGCTTCACAGAGAAGGGGATATGCATCTGGGCCTTGAACAAAGATCAGAAGGTATCAGTTAAGTTGACAGGAATGAGGAGGTCATTCCTAACTGTGAAAGACTAATTCAAACCAAGGGGTAAAGGAAGAATGTAACAGGAAAATTTAAGGAAAAGAGTAAGCCAGCCTGATTTATGATGAAAGAGTAAGCAAGAAGGTGGAAAAGGTAAGTGGAGGCCAGACATTGGTGGCACCAGAAGCCAGGCTAAAAGGTTTATCTTTATCTCTGTCTTAGAGACAAAGGGTTGAACACTAAAGTATTTCAGGTTTCTGGAAAGAGGAATGTTATGATAACAGCTATTGTTTAAGAAGATTAATATGGCTGTCTTTTGCTGGATAAATTAGAAAAGCAAGAAAAAAAAAAAAAAAAGAAGTCTATTCCCCAAGGACTCTAGACAATGACTCTGTGATATAACAGACTTAACCTCATTTTACCTGTATACAAAGTTAAAGGGTTGGCTTAGGTAGTTGTCCCCAAGGCAACAATGAAGCCACACCTATAACCACCAGTTACTTCCCTCTCCTGGGCCACATTTAAATTTAGGCTGTGGTTTGAAACAACAACAGAAAGCAGCTAAGGAAAACCAGGGAGGAAGTTCTGGTTCTTTCTCAAAGCAACATGGAAAAGAAGAGAGAGATGGAAAACAAAATATTTTAGAAGGGAGTGGAAAAATGATCTGCTCACAGCCCCTAATACATACAGGGAAGGAATGTTTATACCTAAAAACTGAGAGAAGGGCTGCCTCCCTTCCCGCCTCCCCCCCAACTGGAAAGGAGATATGTTATGCAGATCTGTATAAAGGGGCATCGCTCCCTCACATGGTTAGGGCTGCTATTTACCAGGGGAACACTCAGGGGCTCCAACTGTCTTTTCTTTTAAAAGAAAGCCCGTCTCCTGCTGTTTCTGGATCCAATGACTGCTGACAGCAGTTTGGAGGCACATACCACCCCATGGGCAGCTCCTCCTTTCCTTTACTGTGTTTGCAAAGCTGGCATGCCCCATGGAGCACAGTCACTGTTCTATACCGTGCAAAAAACGCTTGGATTGCTTTTGGAAATGCCTTTGTGTCTCTGCGTGTACTTGAACCTCTGGGCCAGTGATCAGGAGCCTCCCATTCAGCACCTGAGAAAAGATTAAATGAAAGCAAGAGCATAAGAACCTTACTTCTGCCCTGAGCTGGTTGACTAATTGTGTGTGTGTGTGTGTGTGTGTGTGTGTGCGCGTGTGCTTTTTTGTTTAAAGAGAAATCTCCTGCCTTTGGAGAGGAGCATGACAAGAGGCTCCACCTGCTGGCCTAGAAAGCTTCTGAAAAGCTGGGACCCATCATCTCAAACTGGAAATTATATCCACTCCTATTCCTCCTGGCCCCTTCTTTCTGTCGTTGGTGGCTTTGAAGCACATAGCCATACCCCTTTCTAAGGTCATGGCCATGGCTTGATTTCACTAGTTCTCCATCTAGTGAAAGAGGCTGTAGGTCAAATATATCTGGTGCCATGGAAAGAGCACTTGACCAAGAGTCAAAAAACCTGAGTCCCAATTCCAACTCCACCACTTGCTTTTAAAATGACATTGGGCAAATGCTTACTTTTCTTGGAATTTTTTTTTCTGTTTTGTTTTCTTTTTTCAATCTGTAGAATAGAAATTACAGCTCTTTTCCTCTCCATTTTACAGGTTGGCATTATGAGTCATTATGAGAAAGGAGAGCATTAGGGACACAAAGGACTTTGTTCTGTACAAACCAACTGGAGAGTTTTTAGCCTAGTGGAAATTTGCTGAGAAGAGATTTTAGAAAATCTCCTGTTGGAGGGAAGCTTTCATGTTAGGATAATTTCTATGGGGTGTTGGATCTTTGTTGGCAAGAGGAGATTTTAAAAATTATAGCCTCAGTATGACATCTCTCCCTCCTCGGCCTCAGATTTTTGTGTTCCTCTGCCTCTGAGAGTGTGGGAGCTGGTGGGACAAAGCAGCTGGGCACTTTGCTGATAAAACCGTCCCTTGGGCAGGTCTCCCTCTGAACTCTACATTCTGTGTAAGGTAAATGACGAAAGGGGCTCCTTTCTCTTCCATTTATGTGTTGGCTCTTTTCCATCCTACCAGCCACATAGATATGAGGCCTGGAGGGGAGCCTGGACATTACATAAGGCAACCTTCACATTTGAAAGATGAGGCAAGAGCAGTTTCGTGTCTAAGGGTCTCACTCATAGTTACACAGCTAACCAGTAGGCTAAGTTCTCCAGCTCACAGATGGCAAGGTCTAAACTTAGCTGAACTTATGAGACTCCGGGTAGCTCTGAGATAGTTACTCACCTTCCCATGACTTTGTTTATTTATTTAAAAATAGAAATGGAAAATAATCCTACCTTAAAAGGGCTCTAGGGTAGTGCTGGCAGGAGGAGAACAAGCTTTGCCAATTTATATCTCTATAAATATTTTTAATTATTATCAGTTGATTAGAATAAAAAAGCCTGAATTAAAGCCTAAGTTTTAGAATGCTTTAATATGAATATAAGTAGCTTTTTAAATATTATATATATGTACATACTATAATAGTAAAAATTTTGTAACATTATAACAACATAATTGTAATAATATAAGTATATGTGATATATTGATGTTTCAGTAATATAATGTGCTGGGTGTGGATTATTAAAATTTTTTATTAACAAATTGTATTTTTAGAGCATCTTTAGTTTCAAAGCAAACTTAAGCAGGAAGTAAAAGAGTTCCCATGGACCCACTATCCGCACACACCCAAAATCTGCTCTACTATGAGAACCCTCTACTAGAGTCATACCTTTGTTACTACCCAGGAACCTACACTGACACATCATTATCACCCAGAGTCCACAGTTTATCTTAGGGTTCACTTTTGGTGTTTTACATTCCATGGAGGTAGACACATTTATAATGACATGTATCCCTCATTGTAGAATCACATAGGATAGTGTCAGATCCTTAAAAATCCTCTGGTCTCTTCATCCCTTCCTCCCCACCACCCTTGGCTGTCACTGATCTTTTTACTCTGTCCGTAGTTTTTTCCTTTTCCAGAAGATCATATGGATGGAATGATACAGTATGTATCTTTTTAAGACTGGCTTTCTAAACTTAGTAATGTGCATTTAAGTTCCTCCATGTTTTTTCACGAACTCATGGGCCATTTCCTTTCAGTGCTGAATAATATTCCATAACGTGCATGTGCCACAGCCTACGTACCCACTGCCAGACGGAGGACATCTCGGTTGCTTCCAGGTTTTGGCAATTATGAATAAAGCAACTATAAACAACATGTGCAGGCTTTTTGTGGACGAAAGCTTTCAATTGATTCTTGGTAGATTCTTGATAAATACCAACGAGTCCAATTAATTCCTAGAACCTGCAGTAAAACATGTTTAGTTTTGCTAGAAACTGCTAAACTAATTGGACATATCATTTTGCATTCCCAACCGCAATAAACGAGCCTTGCTGTTACTCCACCGTCTCGTCAGCATTTGCTGTTCAGTGTTCTGGAATTTGGCCATTCTAATAGGTGTATCATGAAATCTCGTTTAAATCTGTGATTTTTTAAAATGATTTTATTCATTTATTTATGAGAGAGAGAACAAGCAGGATGAGGGGAGGGACGAAGGGAAAGGGACAGGGACAAGCAGACTCTCCACCGAGTATGAAACTCAGTGGGGCTCAACCCTAGAACCCCGAGATCACAACCTAAGCTGAAGTCAGGTTGTGACTTCTTAACCAACTGAGCCACCCAGGAGCTCCTGATTTGTGATTTTTAATGATACATAATGTTGAGTATCTTGTCATATGCTACTTGCCAGTTGTACACCTTCTCTGGTAAGATATTTGTTCAGGTCTTTGCCCACTTTTTTAGGACTTTTTCCTTTTGTTTTGTTTTAAAGATTTTATTTATTTATTTGACAGAGGTCACAAATAGGCAGAGAGGCAGGCAGAGAGAGGCAGAGAGAGGAGGAAGCAGGCTCCCTGCTGAGCAGAGAGCCTGATATGGGGCTGGATCCCAGGACCCTAGGATCATGACCTGAGCCGAAGGCAGAGGCTTTAACCCGCTGAGCCACCCAGGCGCCTTGGACTTTATCCTTTTTAAAGCAGTTTTACAGTCATAGCAAAATTAAGAAGAAGACACAGAGGTTTCTATACATCCTTTGCCCAAACATAAACATTGCCTCCCTCATTATCAACATTCTCCTACCAGTGGTACATTTGTTACAATTTGATGAGCTCACACTGACACGTCATAATCATCCAAAGCCCATAGTTTACATTATAGTTCACTCTTTCTGTTGGACATGCTATTGGTTTGGCAAATATCTAATGACATGTATCCATCACTATAGTATCATACACAGTATTCTCACTGCCGTAAAAACCTCAGTGCCCATCTATTCATCCCACCCACCCTCCCCACAACCTCCGACAACCATTGATCCTTTCCCCGTCTCTGTAGTTTTACCTTTTCCACAATGTCCTGTAGTTGGACTCCTTTGCATATTTTTTTAAATCAAGTTGTTTGTTTCCTTACTGCTGAGTTTTAAGAATTCTTCATATATTTGGCATAACAGTCTTTTAACAGATGTGTCTTTTGCAAATATTTTCTCCCAGTCTGTGGCTTGTCTTCTCATTCTCTTGACAGCGTCTTTCATAGAGTAGAAGTTTTTCATTTTAATTAAGTTCAGCTACTCAAATCTTTCTTTTATAGATTGTATCTTTCTTGGTGTATCTAAAGTCATTGCCATGCCCAAAGTCATCTAGATTTTTCTCTTACGTTGCTTTCTAGGGGTTTTATAGTTTTGCATTTTACATTTAGTTCTACGATCCATTTTGAGGTGTGGAGGGCAAAAATTTTTTGTCAAGATTCAGTTATTTGCATACAAATCCCTAATTTTTTCACATCCTTTGTTGAAAAGACTATCTTTTCTCCACTGTCTTGTCTTTGATCCTTTGCCTGAGAACCACTTGATCATATATATGTGGATCTATTTCTGGGCTCTCTATTTTGGCTGTAATCTATTTGTTTATTCTTACATCAATCTCACATTGTCTTGACTACTGTATCTCTGTAGTGTTTTGTTTTTTTTTTAAGATTTTATTTATTTATTTGTCAGAGAGAGAGAGTGCACGAGAGCAAGCACATGCAGACAGAGTGGCAGGCAGAGACAGAGAGAGAAGCAGGATCCCTGCCGAGCAAGGAGCCCGATGTGGGACTTGATCCCAGGATGCTGGGATCATGACCTGAGCTGAAGGCAGCCGCTTAACCAACTGAGCCACCCAGGCGTCCCTCTCTGTAAGTCAGGTGGTGTCAGTCTTCTGACTTTATTCTTCTTCAATATTGAGTTGGCTATTCTGGGTGTTCTACCTCTCCATATAAACTTTAGGATCAATTAGTCAATTTTCACATAATAACTTGCTGGGGTTTTGATTGAGATTGCATTGCATATTGATCAAGTTGGGAAGTGCCACTTCCAGTCGGCAAACGGGAGAAGAATTAGGCACAAACAGTCAGCTGCAAGAGATTGGGAGCAGGGGACAACAGTTGAAAAGACTGCTGCCCCAAGCAACTCCACAGTCTCACTTTTATTAGATAGAAACAATAGTCAACAGAGGAACCGATAAAGGTCAAACATTAGTCACACGTCTCGTGGACAAACAAGGAGGAAGATAAAGTTTATTGTCAACCAAGTACATTCAAAGGACTCATCTAACAACGGGCACTTCTTGGAATAGAAAGGAGCGATAACGGAAAAGGGAAGTAGGCAGTATTTCGTTCCACCCTGAGCTGACTGGGCGTTCCCAGCTGCCCAGCTTCTGTGAAGGGGCGGCAATCCGCCCTGAGCGAGCCCGGCATCCCCAGCTGCCCAGCTTCACGGTCGTATATCGTCCTTCTCCCCAAAGACCTGTTGCCAGTATATGTTTTTCATTAAAGGCCATATCTAAATGTGCTTGATAACTAGTAAAATCCTCCAGGGGTTATAGTTTAAGTAACACATTGTTCCGAGGGGCAGTAGCAGGGAAGAACTGATATTTTGACAATATCAAGTCTTTCTACAAACATGGAATATCTCTCCATATATTTATTTCTTCTATGATTTCATTCACCAGAGTTGTGTTTTCCTCAAATAGATTTTCTATATATTTTTGTTAGATTTGTACCTAAATATTTCATTTTTTGAGTGCTAATGCAAATGGTAATGTGTTTTTAATTTCAAATTCCACGTGTCCATTACTGTCATAGAGGATAGTGAATGACTTTTGCATATTAACCTTCTATTCTGCAACCTTGCTATAATTGCTTATTATTTCCACAAGGTTTTGATTTTGTTTCTGTTTACTTGTTTGCTTATTCTCTCGAATTTTCTACTTAGATAACTATATCATCTGAGAACAAAGACAAGTTTATCTCTTCCTTTCTAATATGTATACTATTTATTTTCTGGTCTTAGTGCTTAGGAATTTAGCACAATCTTGAAAAGCAGTGGTAAGAGAGGACATTCTTGCCTTGTTTCTGACATGAGCAGAAAGCTGTGCATTTCCTATCATTGAGTATGGTGTTAGCTCTAAGGTTTGTGGTAGATATACTTGATCAAATTGAGAAATTTCCCTTTTATTCCAAGTTTGCTGAAAATTTTTATCCTGAAAGTGTGTTGGATTTTGTCAAATGATTTTTCTACACCTATTACTATGATCATGTAATTTTGAGCATATTGATATGTTGGATTAATAGATTTTTGAATACAGAACCCTCTTTCATAACTTGGGATAAATTTCACTTGGTCATGGTATATAATTAATTTTATATATTGTTGAATTTGATTTGCTAATATCATGTTGAGGATTTTTTGTATCTATGTTAATGAGAGATATTCACCTATAATTTTTTTTTCTTGTAGTGCATTTGTCTGGTTTTGGTATTAGGGTATTGTTGGCCTCATACAATGAATTAGGATGTATTATACCTACTTCTGTCTTCTAGGAGAGAGTGGAGAAAATTGATACAATTTCTCCCTTAAATATTTGGTAGAATTCACCAGTGAAACCATCTGGGCCTGGAGTTTTCTGCTTTGGAAGGTTATTAATTATTGATTTTTTTTTTTTTTTTTTACTAGATACAGGCCTATTCATATAGTCTAATTTTTCTTTTATGAGTTTTGGTAGATTGCATCTTTTAAGGAGCTGGTCTGTTTAGTTTACATTTTCAAATTTGTGAACATAAATTATCTCTTAATGTCCATAGGATCTGTAGTGATATATTCTCTTTCATTTCTGGTATTGGTAATTTACATCATCTCTCTTTTTCCTATTTCACCTGGCTAGTTTTACCAATTTAGTTAATCTCTTCAGAGAACCAGTTTTTGGTTTCATTGACTTTCTCTACTGATTTCTTTTTTTTTTTTAATTTCATTGATTTTTGTTCTTGTGTTTATTAATTTTCTTCTGCTTCCTTTGGATTTAATTTGCTTCTTTTTCTAGTTTCCTAAAGTGGAAGCTGAAATGATCAACTTTAGAACTTTCTTCTTTTCTAATGTATGCATTAAATGCTATAAATTTCCCTCTAAGCCTTGCTTTTGTATACCCACAAATTTTGATGAGTTGTGTTTTCATTTTCATTTAGTTCAAAATATTTTTAAATTTCTCTTGAGATTTCTTATTTGAACCATATGTTATTTAGAAGTGCATTGTTTAATCTCCAAGAATTTGGGGATTTTATAGCTCTCTTTCTGTTATTTATTTCTAGTTTAATTCCATGGTTATCTAAGAGCAGACATAGTATGATTTCCATTCTTTGAAATTTGTTAAGATGTGTTTTATGGCCCAGAATGTGGTCTGTATTGGTGAATGTTCCATGGAACTTGAGAAAAAAAATACATAATCTCCTGTTTTTGGATGAAGCAGTCTATAGATGTTCATTATATCTTGTTGATTGATGGTACTGTTGAGTTCAACTCTGTCCTTACTAATTTTCTGCCTGCTAAATCTATCAGTCTCTGAGAGGAGTATGTTAATGTCTCTATAATAGTGCCTTCTTCTATTTTTTCTGTGTTGTTCTATCAGTTTTTAAATTTTTTTAAAAAGGCTTTTTTGATGCTTTGTTGTTAGGCACATACGTATTAAGGGTTGGTATGTCTTCTTGGAGTACTGGCCCTTTATCATTAGTAATATTTCTCTAACCCTGAAAAATTGCTTGCTCTGAAGTCTACTTTGTATGAAATTAATATAGTGACAACTGCTTTCTTTTGATCAGTGTTAGGATTGTATATATCTCCTTATCCCTTTATGGTTAATATTTTGTCATTATATTTAAAGAGCTTCTTATAAAGAACATGTATTTGGGTCTTTGTTTTTTTAATCTACTCTGGCAATCTCTGGCTTCTTTTTTTAATTTTCTTAAAGATTTTAAAGATTTTATTTATTTATTTATTTGACAGGGAAACACAGCAAGAGAGGGAATACAGCAGGGAGTGGGAGAGGGAGAAGCGGGTTCCCTGCAGAGCAGGGAGCCCAATGCTGGGTTCGATCCCAGGACCCTGGGATCATGACCTGAGCCAAAGGTAGATGCTTAATGACTGAGCCACCCAAGTGCCCCTATCTCTGGCTTCTAATAGGAATATTAAGCACTCCTGTTAAGTGAGTATTGATATAGTTGGATTGTCATCAACCATATTTGTTATTGTTTTCTATCTATTGTCCTTGGTTTTAGTCTTATTTTTGTCTTCTATACTCTCTTTGCCATTTGTGGTTTTAACTGAGCATTTTATGTGGTTCAATTTTCTCTTTCTCAGCATATCAATTATATGTAGGTTAAATTCTTTTTTTTTTTTTTTTTTTTTTTTTTTTTTTGTCAGAGGGAGAGAGAGCAAGTGAGCGAGCACAGGCAGACAGAGTGGCAGGCAGAGGCAGAGGGAGAAGCAGGCTCCCTGCCGAGCAAAGGAGCCCAATGTGGGACTCGATCCCAGGACGCTGGGATCATGACCTGAGCCGAAGGCAGCTGCTTAACCAACTGAGCCACCCAGGCGTCCCTGTATGTTAAATTCTATAATATTTTATATGTGCAATTATATGTATAACTCACCTTTTTTAGTGATTGTCCCAGAGTTTCCAATATTCATTTACATCTAATCCAAGGCTACATTCAAATATCACTATACCACTTCACAAGTAGTAAAATTATTGAATTTTTACCACATTTTACAAGGGATCTTTACTTCTTCTTTATATTTTTTTAATTTTCCATTTTATCCCTCAAATGATTAAAGGTTTCAGTTTTAGGATATAAGTTTTCGGTTGATGCTACAATGCTTTGTGAAGAAATGACACTTTACAAAACTCTGTAATACATATGGATCATACCAATGCACCTTCAAAGTCAGTCTGCACTCTTGTCTATCATGGTAGGTGATTCTCCCATATTGGAAGTCCTGCAAGGAACAGCCACATCCAGATGTTCTCACCTCTCTTTGGGTCTCAAATGACTATGGATTTCACAGAATCACAATTTCTTCTTCTCTAATCATTAATTATTAATATTAATATTAAAATTTTAATATAGTATAATATATTAATATATTTATAATTATAATAAATAGATTTATAATAATATAACCATATGAATATTAAAATTATTAATACCCTATAGTATTAATCCTTTAGCAAATACTATGACAGGACCAAGCTTCCTTTGATGTCTTCCTATTCCCCATACCCCTATTCTCTTTCTATGTCCCTCATCCTAATCCCTTTCTATGGAATAGTCCATCCTATAACAGGGCCATTCTTGTGCTCATCAGACTGTTAACTGTTCACTACTAAAGAGCTAACTAAAATATGAAGTATGGTATTGATCAGAAGAAGCATGGATTTGAGCCCAGTTCTGCCACTTATGAGTTGGCAAATCACTGCTCTGCTCCTCAATTTTCTCATTTATAAAATGAGGTTCATGATAGGATCTCATAAGATTGTTACAATGATTAAATGTTAAGATTAAGTTAATATTCATGACTCAGCAGACCCAGTTTTGATCTCAGGTCCATCTTAAATTTATAACAGACTGTGAACATGGCTTCTTCTTCAAGCAGAGTGGAGAGAACAATACCTATTTCAGGGTAGCATTGTTATAATAATATAAGATAGCAATGTAAAGTGCTAACCATGAAGAAATGTTAGTTTCTGTCCCCTCTTCTAACAGTTAGAGATTTTCTTTTTTTTTTTTTTTTTAACAATTAGAGATTTTCAATAGTAATGCAGCAAGGTGTGAGTCTTATAGAAATCATTGCCTTTTAGAAGGACATCCCACTGGACCACAACTCTTAGGCCCAAAGGCATCAACTGCAACGGTTGAATGGCAGCCTGGGAAGACTGAATTCTGAGGTAGTACTCACAACATACAAATCAATAATTCATCAACTCTGAAGTGTTGCCTTGATTTTTCCACATATACCCAGGAGTCTTGATCAGTGTGTCTAAATATGAAAATATCCATGATTTGGCATGTCTAGAAATGGCTGCACAAGTATTCCTCATCCATCGTGAACTACTGGTACATCTTTCAAAGGGATATTAATGATAGCTCCTTTGTTTCTGCTCCAATGGAATAGAATGTCCAATGGAAAAAAGAGTCTCTTCAACAAATGGTGTTGGGAAAATTGGACAGCCACACGCAGAAGAATGAAATTGGACCATTTCCTTACACCACACTGAAAAAATAGACTCAAAATCGATGAAAGACCTCAATGTGATACAGGAAATCATCAAAATCCTTGAGGAGAATACAGAGAGCAAGCAATCTCTTTGAGCTCAGCCGCAGCAACTTCTTCCTAGAAACATCGCCAAAGGCAAGGGAAGCAAGGGCAAAAATGAACTATTGCGACTTCATCAAGATAAAAAGCTTTTGCACAGCAAAGGAAATAGTCAACAACCGACAGAATGGGAGAAGATATTTGAAAATGATAAATCAGATAAAGGGCTAGTATTCAAAATCTAGAAAGAACTTATCAAACTCAATACGCAAAGAAGAAATAATCCTATCAAGAATGTGGCAGAAGGCATGAACAGACATTTCTGCAAAGAAGACATCCAAATGGCCAACAGACACATGAAGAAACACTCTACATCACCTGGCATCAGGGAAATACAAATGGAAACCACAGTGAGATATCACCTCACACCAGTCAGAATAGCTAAAATTAATCAGTCAGGAAATGACAGGTGTTGGCGAGGATGCAGAGAAAGGGGAACCCTCCTTCACTGTTGGTGCAGCCACTCTGGAAAACAGTATAGAGGCTTCCACAAAAAGTTGAAAATAGAGCTACCCTCTGACCCAGCTATTGCACTACTAGATATTTACCCTAAAGATACAAATGTAGTGATCCGAAAGGGCACGTGCACCCGAATGTTTATAGCAGCTATGTCCGTGGTAGCTAAACTATGGAAAGAGCCTAGATGCCCATCAACAGATGGATGGGTAAAGAAGATGTGGTATATATATATACACAATGGAATACTATGCATCCATCAATACCCTTGAAATCTTGCCATTTGCAATGACATGGATGGAACTAGAGGGTATTATGCTAAGCGAAATAAGTCAATCAGAGAAAGACAATTACCATACCATCTCACTGATATAAACAATTTAAGAAACAAAACAGAGGATCATAAGGGAACGGCGGGAAAAATGAAACAAGATGAAACCAGAGAAGGAGACAAACCGTAAGAGACTCTTAATCTCAGGAAATAAACTGAGGGTTGCCAGAGGGGAGGGGGGTGGGAGGGCTGGGGTGGCTGGGGGAGGGTATGTGCTAGGGAGTGCTGTGAATTGTGTAAGACTGATGAATCATAGACCTATATCCCTGAAATAAACAATATATTATATGTTGGTTTAAAAATACATATCAGGACACCAAGGCTCAGAGTGTTGTTGGCTTTCCAAATTTCTCATGCCATAGGTGGCAGAGTTAGAAATTTCAGTTCAGGTTTGTGTCAGTGATGTCTAGGTAAAGGTTTAACAACCAGCTCCATGGGAAACAAAAGCCGTGATCTGCAGCGTGGGCCAATTTCCATGACGTAAGCACTCCCACCATGGTCAATTTTAATCTACCAAGATAACATCCAGGTTCACAAAACTTAGCAATAGACTCTTACAAGCTGCTGTGTGCTGGGTTTAGCACACTGCTGGTTTCGCTTCAAGATTAGGGTGTTTTCGCCTGAGCTAAGGCTGCTAGCCAGGCTGCTTGTCCTGTCTTGGTGGCTGATGATCCCACCAATAGCTAGAACACAATCACCCCCTGTAACCTTTGAAAGTTGGTGACTCCTCTATTCCAGACTATTTTGCAGCTGGTCATATTACCAACAAATCCACTCATCAGGAATGTTCTTCTTTCCCTAAAGACCGGCTACCCACTTCTGCTTTTAGACATGAATTTAACAGAAGATCTTAAAGAAACAGCCACCAAATATGCCAGTCTTTTTACTTCTGTCCTTTAAAGAACTCCCAAAACAAAAAAATTTTAAAAATTAAAAAAAAAAAGGATAAACATTCCCTGTTGGGAATTTTTCAAGGAGGACTTCTTTGAGCTGTGTAATTGTTTTGTGGCAGAAACGGCCGTTGATAAGTTGTGTTCATGTACAAATAATAATGTTATTATGTGAAGCTGCTTATTGTTAGTGTCTTCAAGCAGAAAAAAAAATGTTTAGAAAACCTCAGAGAATCCCCCAAGTTTTTCCTTGGGATTGTCTGGGATGACTTGGAATGCTAGCAGAATCCACACGGATGATTAGAGGGGAGGCTTTCGGCACTCCTTAAAACTCTCACGTTACTCTCTCCCCTGGGAAGCTGGTGAGGAACATGTTGTATTGGGAGTGCAAAGCCGCTAGGTCAATGGAATCATTTCTTTGTGACTTGGGAATTTCTCAGAGCCAGAAATGTTATCCAAGCTTCATCCCTGTGACTGAGGAAAATTGCATCAGCTGCTCACAGGATACCAGATCTCAATACAACTTCTATTTAAGCGATGCCCTGGACGGCAGATGTTGAAGCATGGGTACTGGACGCCCATGCTAGCATATGCGCTGAAGCTTGGTTTATTCTCTCTGACTTATCAGTGAAAGTTGAGAAAATACTTGGGAGAAGATCATGGCAGAGTGACATGGCTGTTAGGAAGAAAAGTGGTGTTATTTATGTGTGTTTATGCACATACAAGTTGTGTGTATATGGTGTCGTGTGCATATAGGGAAAACCAAATAGGCCTTGAATGAAAGAAGACAGGCAACAGGTGAAATGGACTCTTCAGCTGAAGGTCAAGAGATTGTTCTCGTCTGAGCTCTGTTACTGTCTAACTTCATGTCCTGGAATCATTATTTAGCTTTAGCTTTTCTTGTCCTTAATTCTCTTAGGTAGAAACATGAGGGTGTGAAATCTATGGAGTCACTTCTGCTTCTTCTCTTTTAATTCCTAGATTCCAGAAGATAAATAATGCTTTTATTCTCAAAAATGACTTGAACAAGATGTATTTCAAAGGAAACAAAACATATCCAAAGAGTAGCACTTAAAAATGGTATTAGCCTAGAATTTAAGCAAAACTCCTGATTTTTTCCCTTGGGCCAAGGCTGTATCCACATACACCTGGATAAAAGTGGAAAAAAATATGCCAATCACCCAGATGGCTCTAAGTGTTTGATATCTGTCATCATGTGGGCCAAACACCTGGACGATTGCTTGCATTTTCATTTTTTAGCCAGATGTTCTGAAATTATTGAGGTATGGCTTGGATAAAAAGTGGATGCTTTTACTCCACAAGGTGGAATAGGGTACAGTAAGAAGTAGAAAAAGAAGATGAGAAATTTTTGAGTTGCCTATTCCTTTGTCAGACACTTTTCCTCAAATTTTTTATATTTAATCTTCATAAAAAGACCATAAGGCATTGTCACTGAATTACAGATTAGGAAACAGAAGCAAAAGAATTTAAATTATTTGCTAATGTCAGATATCTAAGAAATATTAAAGCTGGGACTTGTTTTTATCATGGGGAGAACTAGAAATGAACACAATTAAGTTACAGGTGATGAAATTAAATGCTAAAAAAAAGTTGCGACGTAAATAAGTTAATACCAACATCCATGTAGATATAGAAGCAGACAGAACTGTTGCTACTCTTGTTCATCTTTAGGACTTTTTAACCCAAGCCAGTAATAGGTGTCTATGGAAAGAGTAAGAAAAACCAGCCCAGGAGAAATGGCACACTGTTGCCTAGATCTCTTGGTTGTGGCACACCTTTTTTTTGGCTCTGACCAGACAGTGAAATTGAACACAATTTTCTCACTAATTGTTTCACCTCCCTGGAGTTAGGAATTTTGGATGATTTTGTAGAAATAACATAGTTTGTCATTAAATGTATGTGAAATAGCATGCAAATATCTGAATGATGATGATTTACTGGGGAGAAGATTCTGAAGATTGGATTTTATACCTCCTTGTAAATAACCTGGGGGGTAAACTTCCCTATGTACACAGCAAAAGCAAATTGGCCCATCCCAAGGTTTTCAACAATGTCTTGATCTTTGGGGAAACAATGAATCAGATTCTTCCCCCTTTATATGCCAAGGAACATAAATTCCCAAGCCCACACAGAAAAGAAATCATATGCACCTCCAACAAGACTCTGTTCTTCTATAAGTTAGAAATGATGACTCACAGCCAAAGGCTACCAGTTCTGATCACAGAAACACTGCAAAGAGCAGAGCTGATTAAGCTTTTAGAGAACTATTAAGGGCAAAACTACTCCACACTTTCCCAGACAGTAAGCACAGGAGAGGAGAATACTCTACACATTGAAGAAAAGAATATTTAGGGTCTTGAACATAATCATGCAAATCCATGAAGGCAGATTTAGTCACAAGTTTACAATACTCCAGTTGCTGACCTGCTGGTTAGAGCACTGGGAAAAACATTCATTTTTTAAATAAATATAGGAATGAGAATTTACAGGGCAAGGAAATGGGGGTGAAGGAGGACAGAGGAGTGTATAAATATTGGTTCCAAAATATGAGTGAATGGGTTAGAGATAATGCACCCTCTGGAAACAACAAATGTTGTAAGTTTTCAGAGAAAGCAATAAATCATAAGAGAATTTGGATGGCCTTTTATGGGCTGAAGTAGAAGGAAATTAAATATCTTCAATAAGATTCTTGAGAGAAATTTTGTATAACTGTATTATTTAAATTTTAGGGAAAATAATCAAAATCAGCTAAAATTCAACAGGGAATAATCTCTTTGGAAAACTTACTGCATACATATCTACAAACATGTAAGAGACAAAGACCATGGAGACAAATTATGTGTCTTGTCTATACACTCAGGCCCTTTCTGACCCAGCCCCACCCAGGGGCAGATGCTAAAAATGTTCAACACTTAAACTCAGTCCTACCCTGTGTTCAGTCCAAGCCTGAGCATTATTTTAGGGATCCCATCCTCCCTAATCAGTAGAGCCTGGAATTCTTCTTGCTGCTGATATGGGTATCTGATATGTCTGCCTGAGGTTGTCCAATGCTAGGAATAAAAATGGTTAAAATGCACTCAGCATTGAGCTTCTGCCAGTTTTCTTTCTAAGTACTTTATATACAGTATCATCTTTAAATCTCAAACAACCCTCTAAGATAGGTATTGCAATCTCTTTTTCTGGGGAGTGTAGACATGTCCCAAGAGGTTAAGTGATGTGCTCCAGGATGCTCAACTAGTTAAGTTATGGAACTAGGAAACAAAGGGCATGCTAGTCACCCCTACAGAGGACCACCATACCGTTCCACATGTTTTCCCACCCAGCACACACTCACATTTTTAAAATTATAAACTCAACTAATACCCCAAAGGGTTTGAAACTCAGCCTTACCTAGGTCTCGTTCCAACGGTGTCTATTTGTCATTTTATCTTTGAAGACTTAAGGGGTTACAAAAATTAGCCCAACCTGTGGACTTACCATATATCTGAACACACATGTCCTGCTCTATTCTCTAGCATGGTTCCCTCAGAGGTGGAGCCACTGGGTCATCCCAGAGTTGCCTAAACCCCTTGGCACTGTAAATTGGAATTTTGTCATCATGCATCAAGCCCAACCATATAAAGATATTTCTTCTTCCTCCCATGAACCCTATCACGTTTTGATAAGTAATTCTTCATCCTCCAATGAACACAATTTATAGCCAAGTTGGTTTCAGGCTGAGAACACAAAGTTTCTGTCATGTTCATATGACAGCTAAAATAGCAAAGTGCTTATTTCATTCCTCTTATCCATGACATGACACACCTCCATCAACTAAAGGAAATACTCAGCCATCAGGATGGTCTTGTTTCTTTCTAGAACAAGACCTCCAAGCCCCACATTCCCCTCTCTATGAAGTTTCCAAGTTACAGAGCAAAACCATTAGAAGCAAAGAAGATGATATACTTTAGAAGATAGTGTTGCAGATAACCTTTTTAACTTCAAAAAACCTAAAGCTAAATTTTTTTTTTTAATTCACTGATGTTAAGGAAGACTGGCTACAGAGTGGACAAAAGGGTCCTAGGAGAGCTGAATTATAAATGTAATTTAATTTTTTCTAACCTTTTGGTTGTTTACAAAGGAACCACGTTAGTCTTCTGATTATTTATCTATTTTTTTTCAAAAACTTCATTAAAAAATAACATTTATACAGAAAAGTACACAGCCATAAATTTATCACATAATAAATTTTTACAAAGTGAATATCGCAGTATAACTAGCACCTAGATCAAGAAACAGGCCACTCCAGGCCCACAGAAGCCTCTTCATATAATTTTTGTCACTTACTCACCTCCACTCTGCCCAAGGATAACCTCTCTCCTGTAACTTCTTAAATGGAGATTTGTTTGCCTGTCCTAAACTTTACGTATATAGAATCATGCAGTATGATCTATTTGGTGAATAGATTTTTTATAATCACTCAGCGTTACATTTCTGAGAATCATCCATGTTGTTATAGATTTCTATACTTCCATGTAGCATTTTCTGTATGGTATCCCACACGAATGTCATGATTTATTTATACCTTCTATTGTACATGGATGTTTGAGTTTTTTCATTATTATGAGTATACTTGGTGCCCAATTTGTGTATGTACCTTTTTTTAAAGATTTTATTTATTTATTTGACAGACAGAGATCACAACTAGGCAGAGAGGCAGGCAGAGAGAGAAGAGGAAGCAGGCCCCCTGCTGAGTAGAGAGCCCGATGTGGGGCTCAATCCCAGGACCCTGGGATCATGACCTGAGCCGAAGGCAGAGGCTTTAACCCACTGAGCCACCCAGGTGCCCAGTCTATGTACCTTTTGATAAACATGTGTATTATATTGTTCTGTTCTCCCTAGTAAAATATGCTCACACTAGTAGTTAATCAAATTTCTTCCCATTGGTTTGGATTATGTGTCCAATGTGATAAGATGATTTTGTTTTGCATCTCAATTCTGAACTCCATAGTGCTGGCAACCCTTTTCAGTTTCCATTATCTGCAAATTTTAAAATAAATTTCTTCATTCTTCTGACAAATCATTTTGGAACATTAAATATTTTTAAGTCTGGTATAACATATTATATTAGGCTGTTCATCTCCAGCCCTAGGAAGAATGTGGGAAATACTAAAATTTGTTATTGTTGCTAAGAGGCCAAGAGTTTTTTAACAACTCTCCCAAAATTTAGTTCTCTGTTTTAACCTTGCCATTTCCATCTCATATTTATAGTATTCTTCAGTTAACTTAGACTCTTTCTTCTAAGAAGAAAAGTAATTGCCGTGTTTTATGGTGAATTTATTTTATGTATTACCCCTCCTAGTTAAATTTACATTTGACAAAACTTCTGTACAAGGAACTCTCCACAGGAGTACATAAGGAGAAATTTCAGACACTATAATTTGAGCTAAGTAGAGATTGTGGTATAGCAGAAACTTCCCAGACGCCTCAAACACATGGTGCTGGCATGCATGTGACGTTTATAACTGAACTGGGCTGGTTCATTGAGTATTAGTTTAAAAAAAAAAAAAACTTAACTGAGGATTATTTCATCTTTATGGTAAATAATTTTAAAATTTGAAAAGTTTTCATTAATACTTTTAGCCAGGGATGGTTGGGGCCAGTTTCTGGAGGAAGGGAAAAGAAAACAGTTTTTTTTATCTTATGTCTTCCCCCCACTCTGAAGGTTGACTCCTTGTTCTGAATATCAGATTCCTCTCTACCATATTTCCATTCCACATTTTAGTCTGGATGGGAAAGTCTAACACAAACTAGAACTTCACTTCTAATGGAAAAGTTTTCCTGTCTTCTTTAATTATTATCTTCCCATATGTAATGATAATTAGGTCAAATTTTTTTCCACAGACAAATATGTTGCTAAGCTATGCATTGGAAAATGGTTACTAGATTTTTCCCGATGATATAATAAGATAAATTGTTGGAATAAAGGAATCAAGCCATCCATTAATAAGTCTTTAAAACAATTGGGATAGATTGCGATCTATTTAATGAGATCTTAATATCTGATGGTATAAAGGTCTCATCTAGAGGTAGCCTTCCACATTTTCTCTCTCCCATGCCCATAGCTTATCAGTCTTATAATTCCTCTCCTATGAGTCCAGTTCCTCAGAATCCTCCATCTAGCTCTTTAGGTAGCTTCTAATAATTCACTGAAATAGGTACATGAAATGAAATCTCTTTTCTATTCTTAAGCCAGGAACTCTAAACTCAAGTGATAATATTAGTCTTGGCACCCAAAATGACATAACTGAATATGTTTATCCTCCTTATGTTTTTAAGTTTGAGAGGAGAAAATAATAGACTCAGGTGGTAGGAGTGTGGGGCTATAGAAAGCAAGGGAGGTGTTATAGGTAGGGAGGAACTAGGGGAAGCTGGGGACAGACTTGTTAGTGATCAGAGTAAGCAGCCACGGTATGTTAAAGAAGTTATTAACATCCTCATTCGAAACAACAGCTGTGTACACATTGGCATAGATAAGATTAGATACCTTGGAAATGACCTAGGACAACCATAGTTGAGAGAAAATAAGCCACTACTTGAAAACAAAACAGAATTAAAATGGTTAAATTGATTTAGTTGATTGCACTTAAGGATTCTTTCCTCCATTCAGTGCCTTTTTAAATTACTGTATTTCAAATTTCTAAGTGGAAAAATACCTAGTTAGGTCCAATTTTTAAATGAAAAAATCATATTTTCTAGAAATAAGATATGTAGCCCAACTCAGTAAATTTAGGTGACAAAATAGAACTTTAGAGAAATAAGAAACTTTCTAGAAGAACTGTCCTAAAAAACAGCATTCCAAATAATTTATATTACCAGTCCACTCTCAGGGAGGTGGAACATAGCACTCCATACTAAGTGTGGATGGTGCTTGGGGACTTCCAAAGAGAACAATATAAGGGTCAAGGGGAGGAGCATAACTGACCATAGAGATCCTGACCAACACTACCTCAGTCAGGTGATGAAGGTCAACAATAATAAGTCATATTGATAGCAGATACACTTGATAGGATGTGATGAGAATAGCACTTAACCGCAATGGTTAATGGTTAATAGCACTTAACTACAAGTTAACCCATAACCCAGCTACTTGTAATCATGAGAGAAACATCAGATACTTTCCAACTGAGGGATATTTCACAAAATACGTGATCAGTACTACTCTAAACCTCAACTCAAGGTCATCAAAAACAAAGAAAGCCTGAGAAACTGTCACAGACAGGAAGAGCATAAGATGATGTAACAGTTAATGCAATATAGTCCCCTGGATGGGGTCATGGTTCAGAAAAAGAACACTATAGGTAAAGACTAAGGAAATCTGAATAAAGTATGGACTTTATTTAAAAATAATATAACAACGTTGGTTCATTAATTGGAAACATACTGCACTATTGTGGAATGTTACTAAGATGGGAAACTGGGTACAGCGTGTATGGGGACTTTCTGTACTATCTTCAAAATGTTTATGTAAATCTAAAATTATTTTAAAATAAATGTTTGCTGGGGCATCTGGGTGGCTCAGTCAGTTAAGCATCCAACTCTTGATTTCAGCTCAGGTCATGATCCCAGGGTCATGAGATTGAGTCTGGCTTCAGGCTCGGTGCTCTCCACAGTGTCTGCTTGGGATTCTCTCTCCTCACCCTCTGCAACCCCCACCCCCACGCTTGTGCTCTCTCTTTCTCTCTCTCAAATAAATAAATAAAGTCTTTTTAAAAAATAAGATAACTAGACAAGTATTTGCTTTAAAAAAGAAAAACAGACAGCAGCCCCTGGAAACGTCAGACCAATATACGGGGATTGTGGTACTGGAGGTACGAATTCCTGGACCAGTTCACCACAGATACCTGTGGGCCTTCTTCTCTGGAAATCTTGAAAGACAGGGGGAGCCATTTTCTCTCTGGGAATTGTGGAGGTCTACTACAGTGTAGTAGATGGTTAGATTGGAATCAATAAACTCTGGTCCCCTCTGGTTCCCTTGTTTTATGAGTTTATTATTTATTTATAACATTGGATATAAGTTACCTATGGGTAAACCTAATTTCCTTTTTTATTAACATTCTCACAGAGGCTGAATTTCTTTCAGACTCAGGTGGAATCTTATGTTTGCATAATAGTAGTATAAAAAAGCATTATTCCTATTTAGGTATATCATATGCTTTACTCTCTCTAATAATATGAGGAGACAGGCTTGTTTGGCATGAGTTTCTTTCCATATAATTTCATAACCACTGCTTGTAGCCTTCAGTTATCTTCCAAGTGCTGGAAAATTCATACTTAGACTTTGAGAAAGTTCTTCTCACTCTTCCCTGACATACACAGATGCGTCAAGATGATGGTAGACTCCTACATGTTTGCTGCTATGTAAATATTTCCCCCCATAATTATATAAGGCCCAGTGCTTATCTACACTTATCTCTGCTATAACATTCCTTTGTTTAAGTTCCTAAACAAAACTAGAGAAGTGGAAGGGAAATCGCGTATCTTTTTTAGAACAATAAATAAAAAACTAAAACTAGGCTATAAGAACACCAAGATGGACTTTTTTTTAAAGTATCTGGGACTGCAAGCATTCTTTTCTCCAGCACAACCTCTATACTTATTCATGACTCAAAAACTCCATGTGTGTCCGTGTGTGAGTGTGTGTATGTTTTTAAACAAAATCATAATTAGCCTGCATTATCTATGCTTCACTCAAGCAAAAGCCCTAAGTCCTTTCAGGCACACTGCTCCTGGGGAAGGTCATGTTTCATACCTTCATTCTAGTGGAGAACATGCCGTGAGTACTTAGTAGCTTACTTAGTAGCTTCAGTTATTAAGATCAGTATAATCCGCACAAGGAGCAAGTAGATGAACCAGGTAAGGATTTGGATGACTGGGGTAGATGGAATGTCTCCCTGGTCCCCATATTTCTTCTTCAGTTTTCTCTGACCACTGTTACATTTCCTTTCTTAGCGGACTGGCCAGGCTGCGTTGCAAGACTGTCAATGAGTCCCTTCCCTGCCCTTGAACTTGTTAAGCTCTCCAGCTTCTCCTACTCTGTCTGGCAGGCGGCTCCACATCCTAATGACTTTCTGCAAGAAACAGAACCTCCTGGTAACTGACACACCGCCCTGGCGTCTCCTGTGAAGCAAGACTGACTTCTGAGCTAATGACTTGAGGCTTCTCTTGCTCTTTCTCTTGTGATAAAGTTTTCATCCCGTAATAAGTAACAAAGGAGAAGATAAGGGGAAAGAGGAAAGTGAGGGGAAGAGAGAGAGAGAGAGAGACGAGAAAGGCTATAAATATGGGCCAGTACCTAATTATAATTCAAGACACCGGCAATTTAATAAAAACAACTCCTCCAGAATGCAGCCATAAGGAAAGAGTTTCCACAATCTGTTCATCCGCATAATTAGTGATTGAGGACCTGGGAACAGTTGGAACATTGCTGAAGAAGGCCCAGGTCACATTATTGATAACATAAATAACAAAGATACAGATTTCCCCAAACTACAAACATCAGAACGTAACTAACAACAACCTAATAGGAGC
This sequence comes from Mellivora capensis, assembly GCA_004024625.1. Lineage (NCBI taxonomy): Eukaryota > Metazoa > Chordata > Mammalia > Carnivora > Mustelidae > Mellivora > Mellivora capensis. Next base: position 55,476 of record PISX010003921.1, read on the forward strand.
ACCGAAAACAAACAGAAAGCAGATAAACTCTGGAGCCGGGCAGGCAGAAGCCCAGAGTCAGGCACATCATTCATCAGTCTAAATACCCCCAGGTTTCTTAGAGTCACCTAAAAATACGAAAACAGGAAATCCTCCTTGTTGGTGCTATCTGCAAGGATGTGGGACTACGGCTGTGAGTTTGCACGTTCCACGAGTCAGACACATCGTCTTTATGCTTTTCCACATGGGAACGTAATTCATTTTGAAAAAAAAAAAAAAAATTTGCATTGCTAAACTTAGTTATTTATGACACAGTGGAGACCTGGCAAGTGAGCACTGGAGACATGGTCTGCATTTCAGAGCCCTGCTAAATTCTCTATGAGGGACTGAGAAATATACTTAATCCTTTTAAAAATGAGTTAATTTCTCACCTCCATTTTAAAACTCTGTTTATTCTTCTTGCCAATTTGAGAAGGGTGATACAACCATGAGAACTCTGAGTGGCTTCTTACACTCTCTTTTTGCAGCTCTCCACTCCAGGGCTGAGAAGATAGTACAGCAAGTAGGTGTTACAGACGGGCTGACAAAGTTAAAAAGCCCTTAACCTTCTATTACCGCCCCCCCCCAAAAAATTCTACTACCCAAATATTATCGCCGTTTTGCAAATCTAGGGCATGAACTTTTACGCAGATGAAGATACAGTTTCCAAATAATCATTTTCAAACTCAGCATTGGCTACATCCAAGTCGTGGACACACAGACTGGGCAAGACCTATGACTTTCAGACAAGCCGAGCTAAGGTATGTGTACCTGTGAACTATCAACCCCGGCAAATTCGAACCCTTTGTGTCTTCAGACAGGGTGAGCCCTCCTTCGCTGTGTGAACAAAGAACTGTACTTGGGCCCAAACAGGGTGGGTGACAGCATCAGGGACTAGGAAAGAATTTCCACCGCACATACCTCCGTCATGCACGACTGTCCCTAGGGTAAATACGTGAATAGTTTCAACTTTTAACAATGGAAAGGAAAACAATAATATTTTTTAAAAGTATACGTGGCTTTGTGCTTTCAGGCTTTAAAAACCACACACATACCTGCGGTTTTGAAATATCCGTAAGACGGCAGAGGGGATGATCCCATCTGACTGGGCAAATGAGATAAAAGGCAAACCCGTCCCGAAAGTAGGAAATTAACCTGTTCCTGTAGCGTTGTCATAATTGTACACTTGGTCATAGGATCGAAGGCCTTGAGAGCCCAAACCTCCCACATGACTCAACAACTGGAAAAGCAGTAAGGGGAATTTTCACTTTCAAAACTGAGTGAATCATTCATGCATGAATATATAGATTTTATTAGTTTATTCAGCAAATATTTACTGAGCTCCTCTTATGTGCCAGATACTCCTCGAAGCCCCGAAGTTACCAGTAAACAATGGAGAGAAAAATGTCTCTGCCTTCCTCAAACTGAAGTCCCTGTGAGTAAGCACTCAGGCAGTTACCCCCTATATCTTGCATTGCTAAACAAGTTGTGTTTTTTTTGTTTTGTTTTGTTTTTGTTTTTGTTTGATCTCCAATATGGCTCCCATCATTTCAAAATCATGCTGTCCCTGGGAAGACGCATTAAGCTGCCACCTGGTTTAGCATGATTGGCAAAACCATTGAATGAACTGCTGCAGGTGATAAGAAGTGAAATGCAGGAAGCCTCAAAAGAAATAGACATCAAAACCTAAGCCTTTGTATAACCATAGACAGTGGGATAAGCCTAGGTATGTGTACGTCCCAATTACATGTCTTATAGAAGAATTTGAATCTAATGGACCACATTAGAAAGCTTTGGAATGTCTTTGCACTATTTTACTGGGCCATGGAAGATGGCTTAAAGCAGTGGTTCCCAGACTTTTGGATTTCATATATTGGTAAAATTAAAATACAGTGATGACAACAACAACAAAGAAAGGCAACTGCCATAGAAGTACCAACTTTTCATTTCAAACAAGGACATTAAAAGACATTTAAATATTTTTACGAATAGGAAAAAAACACCAAAATAAATTAGTCATTTCTAAGAAACTACAGCTGACATTTATAGCAACACCCATTAGCCGTTGTATAGGGATAGGTAGGCTAAACTGTGTTGTAACACATAGGTGCTAGTAATAAATAGTCCCCCACCCCGCTAATTCCAGTGGCTGGAAAAAACATTTTACATATTTTTCATGGGGTGGCAGGAGTGGTCATCATTTAGAGATTAAGACCAACCAAGTGTGGGCGCAGGGTGGCTCTGTCAGTTAAGCGTCTGCCTTGGATTCAGGTCATGAACCCAGGGTCCTAGGATCCAGTCTCGGGTCAGGCTCCCTGCTCAACAGAGAGTCTGCTTCTCCCCCTTGCTCTGCCCCTCCACCCTGCTTATGTGCTCTCTTTCCTGTAAATAAATAAAATATCAAAGAAAAAAAAAGGCTGACAAAGCAGCCATCTCCAATGTGGCCAACTACAGTGCCAGAAAGAAAAGAGAGCTCTAAGCACTCCTACATGGACAATTAATGCTCCAGAAATAACATATAACACTTCTCTTACAATTCAATGGCCAGAACTAGTCACATGACCCCAACCAACCGCAGGAAGGTCAGGAAGTATGACGTGCCACGTGCCAGGTGAACTGGCATTGTTTAATAAGCAGCAAATAGTTGAAAGGCAACACTGATGAACAGCTTTTAGAACGGCTTTATAGAACATTGATCTTATTTTCTCATTTCATTTATTAGTTTATTAGTTTATTAGTTTATTCAGCAAGTGAAAACTTGGTGACATTCCTACCCAGATCTTCAAAGTTTGCATTTCAGAACAGCAGATGGGGGGTGGAGGGAGGGAGAAGGGAAGGGGTTGAGGAGGGGAAATTAGGGGAGAGGAGGAGAGGGGAAGGAAAGAAAGATAAGAATTTACAGGCCAAATAAAATTATCTGGGGAAGTTAGGACTTTCTTGGAGGTACGTGCAAATTATTACTAGATTCCCAACAATAAAGAGGTGGCTAGTGAGTGTGGCTCCTGTGGCCAAAGGTGAACAACCGAGAGAACCCGGATGCCAGGAGCAACAGCGTGCAGGAAGGGCCCTGAAACTCAAAGCCTGTCCCAGTAGCAAAGGCTTTTGTTCTTGAACGGAAAGACAATTTGCTTTAGCTGTCAACAACGTCATGCTTTATAACTCACTCTTAATCCACCCCCTCAAGGATGATTATTTCAATGTTAACTCTGCACCCAAACATCTGAACAGGCCTGAGTCAGCCCAGCAAAACCCAACAACAACATGTTGACCCTAAAGGTTGCATAAGGAATAAAATGAAGCTCCGTTTCCTGTGCCATGTGCTGGTTCGGTCACAGTTGTTTTGTTCTTTTATCGTTGTTAATACATGTGGCAAAACCAGCCCTCAAAACGAAGTTAAATCTCTTTGCTCAGCCATTCTATTGAGCTATGAGGGAGGGAAGTCTGATGCTGTTTTATGGAAATTCTGATTTTCAAAGTAATAAACAAATCTCAAAGGAACCAGAAAGGAACGATTGGACCCATGCCACACACTCTGTGTGGGCTCAAGAAACTGTATTTGATGATGGCAAATTTCCTTTTCAAAAACACCCTCAAACAAAGCTTAAGTTCCAGAAATGTTTTCTGGGCCAGACTTGTAGTAAATTTTCCTTGGAGTCCCTAATGCCATATGAAGGACAAATGGAACTCAGATAGACTTGGTACTCAAATGAGGGAACAAGGGAATTCAAACAAATATGAACTGCAACTAGATTTAAGCCTTTAATTCTATAATGCCAATAAATAATAGTCAATTTAGCTGGTAGGGGAAGGTTAGTTCTGCCATTTAATAAAACATACATTGAGTAAGAGAAATCAATTTTTTTGAAAAAATTCATGATAAAAATTCTGTCAAAATGATATAAAATGAAATGCAAATCTCTCTCTTTCCTTACTTAACCCCACAAATCCCAAGTTCTTCTTTCTAAATGTAAAGCAAATGGTCTCTAATGTATTCCTCAGAAAAACTACAATGCCTCTATTAGTGTGTATGCTTATATATATTTTCCATCTCTCCAAATGGAATCTACTGTATATAGTCCTTTTCATTTCAATTGTTTGGGCAGTAAGTATCATACGGACACAATTTTAGTAGTCTTCTCTTCCCTGTTGGAACTTCAAAAATATCAATTGCCTTTCCCTTTGAATTCATTGATAAAGTGCTCATTTAGACACCCAAACATTTTGTATAGTACTTTGCACTAGAAAACAAACAAACAAACACCCCCCTCCCCCCCCGCAAAAACACTCTGCATTGAAATATTTCAGGATGAAATATTAGCTACGAATGAATGGGGCTATTATCTGCTCCTGAAATAAATCACTAATGTACCAAGTAATTGCTTTTGAACAATAAACTTGGCTTTGTGACTGGTCCAAAGAGCTATCTGTCAGATGACCCACTCTTAACAGAACAGAATCCCAGAGCAGGTTTCTACTATTCAAAGTTTCCTTGGACACTTGGGAGGGAAAGTGATTTGAAAGCTTGGAAATGGGAAGATGCCTCCTCATCAGATTGTTCTGAACTTTGGTCACAATCAGAAAGAATAAGGAAGAGCCCCCTCACAGAGGTCCTTCCAGCAGACCGGACAGTCTTGGCATAACACCTCTTGGGTCAATCTAAGTACGTAGAGACGCTGCCAAGAGCTTAGTACTCAGCTCTTTACAGATAAATGTATTTAGTGCCAAAGCAGATGATAAGAATGCATCCGGCCAAATAGGAATGATTACAATGAGAATGACCTAATAAGAAGGAACTATTTATTGAGCACCTATTCATCAGATACTACAGCCTCTTAAACTTTCTCCACTAATAAATGTCCCTAGGAAATAGTCTTCCCTCCAGGATAGATAGATAGATTGATAGATAGATCGATCAGATAGATCACCATTTCACAGAAAAGAAAAGTCCGTCATCCAACTCACACAGTAAGCAGTAGGTTGGGCAGAGATTCAAATATAAGTCTCTGATTACAAAGACAATCCTCTTCCCACTGTACCACAAACTCTTTTTCAAAAATTATCTATTCACTAAAATATGTGCCAGGCCCAGATGGCTTTCCAGCTGAATTCTATCTAACTTTCAGTGAACAGATAATCCTTATGCTATTCAAAAAATTTCTGACCATAGCAAAAGATGGAAAGCTTCCCAATTCAATTTACAAAGCAAGCATAACCTTACTTCTCAGTCCTGATGAAGAGAGAATGAAAAGAAAACTATAAAAGTTTTCACACATAAACATGGATGCCATAAAATAACTAAATTGTATGTACAGATTGGCGAATGAAATCTAGGTGCATATTAAAAAATAGCATCCCATGACCAAGTGGACAGCATTGCAGGAATGCAGGGATAGTTCAACACTTCAAAATATAGCAACATAATGGACCTAATGTGCCAGATAGATTAAAAGCATAAATACATTAATTAATGCTAAGAAACAAACCACTCTCAAAATAGCCACCATTTTAAATTTAGAAATAGAAATTCCAGCTTAAAAACAAAGACCTGTAAAGACTGCTCATTCAATACCATAGCAAACATCATACTAAAAAGGAAACCAATGATGATAATTGAAATAATGTTGTTTGAGGGATTCTAAGACAATAAAATAATTAAATAAGTGATATGAATAGTAGAAAGAAAGAGACAAGGGTATTATATACATATGTTACAATTGCATTCCTGGTAACTCAAAAGCCCGAGAAAAACTAATAATGTAATTGGATACGAAATGAATAAATTGAAGGGCATGTTGTGCCTCAATATCCCCAAAACACTTTATAATAAACCTATTTCTTTCATACCGATGTAGTAATTTAATGAATTCCAATCAAAAGTTCATTAGGTTATTTTCTAAGAACTAGACAAAGTGCATTAGAGATTTGTTGGTAAAGTAAATGTATAACTGCCAAGAAACGTATGAAAAATAACAATAAGGAGAGAAGGGATGCTTTCTATATGGAACTCTATAACTTTTAGAATGTAAGATTCCAGAAGGAAGGGTTTTATGTCTGTGTTTTTCCCCCCAGGACCCACACAATGCCAGGAGCACTGCAGACACTCCATAAGTATCAGTTGAGATATATATATATCTATATATATATATAGTAAGTTAATGTGATCAGAAAATGAGATTCTGGCCCAGGAGCAGGCAGGTAAATCAAGGAGAGGGAAGAGAGTCAAAAGCTAATTGAAGTATACTTCATTACATGATAAAGTGACTTTTCAATTTGTGGGGAAAAGACAGTATAATATCATCAATGGCTTTAAGAATATTGGCTCTCCTTCTGGAAGAAAATAAAGTTAGATCCCTACATCACCCCAAAATTTAAAAAATAAATCAATTAAATAAATAAAACATTTAAAACATAATGTAAACTTATTAGGCAGGCTTTGTCTACAACTTTACTTATATTAGACATCTCTGACCGTCACCTGCCTGGACCTCTCAGTCCCAGCTCCCCTGGGCCTGGTGGGGCCTCCTCATCCAATTTAAACTTGGCTCGCTTCACCCTCTCTTCACCACCCAACACCTGCTCTTTCTTTCTGGTGGATGTGACTATTCTCCAGATCCTCACTCCAATGGGATGAAATGTTCTTAGAAGGAATTTGCTTTCCAGATGTGTCTTCACGGCTGTGTTATTTGTGTGTTGATTTGGTAAGTGAAATTGGACAGAATAGAAAATGCAAACGAATTAGTGGGATTGTAACTTTAAGCTTCTGTTGTATAACTGTGTTCTGAAATCATCTGTGCCAAGCAAATGATTATTAGAGGAGGCAAAAAAGCACAAAATCTCCATTTACAAGATATTGCAAACAGTGCACTAAGGTAAGCTTAGAGAGACCAGGGAATAAGCTGATTAATTATAAGAAGAAACAAAAAATAAAATAAATGGATTTGTCACCCAATTCTCAGAACAAAATTTAGGAAGATCAATGTCAAAGATCAATGTCGAAAGGCCCCATGGCCTTACAGCAATATTCTGGTGATTTTAGATACAACTGAGAAGTATCCCCTTCTTTTCCTTCTCTGGGGCTAAGGTGTGTGAAACTAACCTAGAGTCTGGAAGACTGCTTTTTTGTTCCTTTATTGCGCCCTAGAACAAAAGGACTCACAAAAGTGTGAGAAAAATCTCAACCAGAAGACTGAGTGAATGTTTGACGACTCTCCACTTCCTCTTCCCACAATGAAATGGCTTATATGTTAAGAACCTCACGTAAACAGAATGAGGAAATCAGATATCTGAGTCACTTCATCAGATCCCAGGCTACATTCACCTTTCCTGAGAGGTGACGTAATGTAGTAGATGGTGCGTGGACTTGGGTGCCATTCAGTCCTGAGTCCAAACATGCGTTTCACCTTTGGCAGACATTCATTAACTGTTCAGAGCTGTAGTTTTTTGTTTTGTTTTGTTTTGTTTGTTTTGTTTTAGCTTTCAGATAGGTATACAGAAGAACCATCTCACTTGCTAGGGAAGGGCTCAGGACAAAACTGCTTATTCCTGCTCCCTCCCTGTTTCTTCCCAACAGAATTTTGGGAGAGGGAGGGGACGTTTTCAAGAATTCCATCTCTAATAGAGAGAAAATGCATATCCAATTTGCTATTAGATGAGGCTCATTCAAAATAAACGTCCAAGGCATTTTTAAAGCACCAATTTCATCAAAAGACTTGATTCCAACAATAGCATATTGATTTTATTCTGCATAGGCTCTCTGCAGATTCAAACATTTGTTTTGGTGTGGGACAAGATTTTTGGCATCAGTTTAGTAAAATGTTGGGTTCTTAGTTTGCATAACTGTTGCGCCTGTCATGAGCAGACACAAAGCCTTGGCTCATTTTTCTGCCCTCCCCTCACTTCAGAGCAGGACTGTTTCTCTCACCCATCTGCAGCCTAGGGCAGGCTTCGTGAGGCTCACCAAGGCCCAGAGATCTGGGCTGCACACCGCATAAGAATCCACTGTTAAGTGGTCCTCTGCTTGAGAATTTGGGAATTAATTTGAAAATTAAAGAGTGTTCAATGAAAGTATTCACCACTTCCATTATTGCAGCTTTTTCCAGATGAAATCAGTGTAGAAATTCTGGAGACCCTCCTGGATGTCTGCAGAGATGACTCCTATGTGTGGTATTAATGGTGACTACACACCTAGTTTTCTCTTTTAAAACCAGCTTCTACTTTGTTCAGTAGACAAACATGTTTTTCAGATGAAAGTCTATTGAGTAAAGTCCTGGTATGAGATGACATCATGCAGCATTTTATTTAGCAAAGGGTTAAATAGCTTCTCCTTTGCTAGTGGCTTCGGAAAAGAAAGAATTAGCGGGAAGGTGTATGTCACAATCATTACTGCATTTTACAACAATACCCAAGAAACATAATGACCTTCCTAATTTAAAAGTATGACAATTTTATATATATCACCTCATCATTTGAATTTATTCTCCTAGTAGATATTTGCTGTAGAGATCCTGTGTTTCAAACACTGTGGTAGGTGCTGGGGATAAAGAGAGAAAACAGAGCCCCTGTTTTCAAGCAAATAACAGTAACTGTCATGTCAGTCAGAACAAGGTGTTGGGGAGACACCCAGAATGGACACTTAACCCAGTCTTGGGAGGGAAAGGGGCCAATTTTTTTCTATTTACTTCTTAAAGATGAAGTGAGTGGAACAAATTCTTTCTTGAAGACAGCTTCTAAGTGGAAACTACAAAGTAAATGAGAAGAAATTCTATGCATTCTACGCAGAATAGAAGGCATATTTTTTTGTTTTCCATTTTCAAGAACAGAACAGCACACCAGATCTATAAAACCAGTTAATGGCTGATGAGTTTTTGAGCATTCACCATGGGCAAGGTGTTACGGTTAGCACCGTATATGGAATATCCATGCATTTTTCACAGAACCCTAAGAGGTAGGTTCTATTGCCTTTGTTTATACATGAGAAAACTGAGGCTTAGGTGTGATGACTTGCCCCACCAACACGCAGCCAGAAATAGTGAGACTGGAAGTCCAACCCAGCCTGCGCTCTCTCTGCTCCGTTAAGCTGTTTCCAAATACTGCTTCCAAATATGCATTTAGCCTGAGTAGGCTTTGTTTGTAGACACTCTATCTGAAGCTTTCACACTATTCCACCTTATTTTTTTTTAATTTGACCCAATTTTAAAAGAATGAGAGGCTCATTTTAAAAGGCAAGATATATACATATATATAGATAGATAGATGCAAAATGAATAATTTTTAATAGTTACCAAAACCAGAGGAACAGCCATCTTGTCACAATCCAAAGACAGAGATAGAAAATCGGGCTTTCTGAGGACAGTGTTCAGGTTTCGTTCACTCCCGACTCCTCCCCGCAGGAGGGGGGAGAGGATGGAAGATCCCATATCCCACACACGTGTTCACACAAGCCTCTCTCTGCAGCCTTGGTTGTTCATTACGTGATACAAAGCACTATCTTTTATAGCAAATCTGGTATAATCAGGCTGATTGACAAGATTCTGAGCTTTGGAGTAGGAGAAACAGGGGACTAAATCTTCGTCCTGTCCCTACTCACTTTCTGGCCATGGTAATTTACAAACCCTCTCTGCGTCTTGTGTCTCTTGCCTGCAGAGGGAAGCTGAAAAGCCTCACCCACAGGTTCCGAAGCACGCTGGGAGGAACATTCGTGCGATGTGCCTAGTACGGCCCTTGGCGAGAACTGGGTGAGATAAGAGTTGTTACAATTTTTAAATTTACAGCTCTAACCTTTGGTGAAAAGTCACAATCAAGACACTCTGTAGCTATCCATTTCGAAAACTAATCGTTTCGTGTCCTCTCGCTATGTTGCTGTTTGTACTCTTTTCCAGTGAAAAATTGCGAAGGCCTTCTCTTCGCTTTACTCTTTGAATTGAATCGCCTTCCGTGCGCTGTTCACAAAAGGCTCTCGATCCATGTGTGATGTTACTTTCAGAATCTAGACTCGCGCTCCGAGAATTTAAAACGCCATGAGATAAGGGCCCAGAAAAGCTCAAATGTGGTTCATGGAATGGAGGAACAGCTATTCCTCTGCCTTCGCCTCATTCAGGGGAGGAATTGCTCCTTCTCTTCCTCTTTATCCCCCACATCCTAAACAGATTTCCTGAAAGACCTTCTGGTTAAGTTCTCATCCCCTTGGCAAGGCAACTTGTCTACTGAGCCAGTCAGCTGTCTCATTGAGATTCACTGCCAGGTGGACAGCTTTGATGGCAAGGAGGTGGCGTTCCGCCCAGTTAAGCAGCTTTCAAGCCTCAAGCCATAAAGATGAGCTCCTGGCCCTCCTTCCGCCAGGAGGATACTGCAGACATATTGCCTGCCCTTGGAAGTATGGCTTTCCTGCGGTGCAAATTATTGAGCTGTGCAGAGCACCTTACTTACTGCTCTCTCCTCAGAGCACTCGAGACACAGACTCTGTCCAGTTTCTGTGTCAGCTTTTCTTCGTGAAAGGTGCTGTTCGAGTAATTAGCTGGAGTTTGAAGCAAGCAATAAGTGAGTTAGAGGGATATGGGGTTTTCTCAGTCCATGCTGATCTTTCTGTTCGCCAGCGTGGGGGGACGGAGTGTCAGAGGGAACAATCCTGGGCTGTAAGAAAGAAAGAAAATAACAAGCCCTGTGTTTCTGAATGAAACTTTCTCTGTTCAGGAGGCCTTGCAAAAGTTTCAAGCTAAATTAGATAATAGCGATTATACACTACGTGATGTTTTCTAGCCCATTTTCTAGGTGTGAACACAGGGGGGAAATATACAGTCAAAGACTCAAAGAATAGGACATTTTAGAACTGAAACAGAATCCTTTAAGTATGTTTTCCTCCCATTTGTGCAGTGTGTGTCCGTTATGAAAAAACAGATAAGAGGCAACACCCATTATTAGACCATCCACCAGGGAGAACCACAAAGGAGGAAACCTGTTTATGTGACTTACCACAAAGAACAGGCAGTTGAAGATTCTGGAGGACGACTCATTTGCAGCGGGCTACGTGGCTGTTCTCACCATCTCCCTGTTTTTCACAAAGGGAGGTGGAGAGCCTCTCCCATTTGTCAGCGAGGAAGGTTTTTCAAGGAAACTTCAGGCCTTGCTGTGTTTATGCAGGAGTTTTGTGAGTGAAGTGTAGCAAAGTCTGACACCCACCTGGAAAATCTAAAAAGCAGAGATGAGCCATCCAGCTGTTCAGCTAGGGAAGCAAAAAGAATTGTTGCCACATTGGGGTCAGCTGCACACCCAGAGTGTGTCACCCTAAATGTACTGGAAACATTTTAAATCCTGCCCAAGAGGACAACCTAGAAACGGCATGGGACCCTGACACAGACCACGTATGTGGAGGACTGTGGGCATAGCCAGGGGTATGGAAGCCAGAGGAAAAGAGGCTGGCTGTATCGTGGACATACAGTCCCACCTGGGCTCTGGAAGGAAACAAGACACACAAGTGCCCAACGGTCAGAGAGTCTGCCCCTCCCAGAGATGGTGAGGCCATTTATTAAAAGCACCAGTCAAATAAGAATGTTTCTGTGCTTCTCTTCCATCCTCCCTGAGCTCTGTACCCTTTTGCAAACTTTCTCAGGGTGAACGAGATAAGGAAGAAAGGGTGGAAGTCAAAAGTGAGGAAAGACAGAAAGGCTACACCTCGCAGTGTTGATTGGAGGCAGCCTGACTACAGTGGGTCCTAGCAGAGTGAGGAGATAGAAGTCTTAAGCATAAGACTCAAGACTTTTTTTTTTTAATTTATTTATTTGTCAGAGAGAGGGAGAGAGAACGAGCAAGCACAGGCAGACAGAGAGACAGGCAGAGGCAGAGGGAGAAGCAGGCTCCCTGCCGAGCAAGGAGCCTGATGTGGGACTCGATCCCAGGACGCTGGGATCATGACCTGAGCCGAAGGCAGCTGCTTAACCAACTGAGCCACCCAGGCGTCCCATAAGACTCAAGACTTAATGTACACCATGGGATCATGGCTTTTGAGTAAATACCGTCTTACAATCTAAAGTCACCATAAGATTTTGTCCCAATAGCAAACAAAAATATTCTGACACTCCATGGGGCAAGGAAAGCACTTGAATAAATATTGAAAGTACCATAAGAGACATAAAAAACAGTCATAATATCTCTGTCACCACTACTGAACTCTACTGCTGAGGCTCAACAAGCAACCATCAGCGAAACATTAACGAACAGGCCTGGCTGTGTTCCCATCAAGCTGTATTTACAAATATAGGCAGTAGGTTAGTTTGGTCCATAGACTATAGTTTGCCAACACTTGTTCTGCATCATCATTTTTAATGGCTGTATAGAGTTCCATTCTGTGGTTCTAACCAAATCTTGTTTAAGCGTTCAACTGTTGTTGGACATTTAGGTTGTTTCTCAGTCCTGCTATTAAACATGATGCTTGGATGCACATCTTTGTACATAAAACTTTATGCCCATCTTAATTACTTATATGATCTGCTTCTAAAGTACAATTTTGGGGTCAGATTTCATGAGAAAGACTTTGGAATAATACTGCCAAATTCACCTCAAGAAAACTGCTACCAGTTTCCACACTTTTCAGTGGGCATGAGCATGCCCATTTCCCTACAACAGAGATGGCAAATGTGGACCCCTTTGTGTATATACCCCACAAATTTAAGAATAAGAAAATCAAAGGGAAAGAGATTACACATTTAAAGTCTTTATGAGTTGCTGCCTTTTGTTCCAAAGATAGCGAGTCCCCCTTCTCTCTATTACACTATGTTATTCCTTTTTCGTGTGTGTATGTGTGTTTTTTTAAAAGATTTTATTTATTTGGGAGAAGGCAAGAAAGCAAGAGAGAGGAAGTACATGAGCGGGGCGGGGGGAGGCAGAGGGAGAGGGAGAGGCAGACTCCCCACTGAGCAGGGACTCTGAAATGGGGCTCGATCCCAGGACTCTAGGATCATGAGCTGAGCTGAAGGCAGACACTTAACCAACTGAGTCACCCAAGCATCTTTATGGTTTTTTTTTTTTTTTTTAAACATGATGCTACTTCTAAGACATACACCGAGAAGGGATTATTAATGAATTCTCTGGCTACTGTCTGGTATCATATTTTCTGGATTTTGTTTCCATGGGCCACCATCATGACCAGGAGAGTGAACCAGTGCATCAAAATGAGAGTAGGCACACACAGTCAGTGCTACTCTACTCTCGTTGTACAGCGTGGAACCCCCCCCCCACACACACACACCAGCAGCTGTGTGATAACTTCTCTGCAGAATAACATGACAATGCCCTCCAGGAAGGAAGCCTACACTAAATGATTATACTCTCCCTACAAATATCCAGTGTTAGCAAACAGAGTTTTCTAACCCTATGGCAGGGAAAGGTGGGAGCCAACCCTTCCTTTAGAGATCACTGGCTACTTATTTATTTGAAAGAATTAATATAATGGAATCTATAAGATGCCAGAGTCAACAGAGTTGCTCAGTCTGGCTATGAACTAAGCAAACCTCCTCATATCTTGCCAATCAATCGCTATTATGGTCCCATCTTTCTTGCCCCTTTAAGTCCCCAGGAAATTATGTCTCGGGAGCACATAAAAGAGCTCCACAGGCATTGATGCCCTGTCCCCAGAATTATCAAACCATCTCCCTTCATTTTGCTTTCTGCTTCTTGCCCTTCCTTTGCTCTCTGATAGCCACTTGGCTCCTTGCCCGGCTTCTCAAGGGCCCCTCTGGCTCCTCTTGTTCTAATATTTCAATATGGCTTAATGGGTTGACTCCCCTTTCCTAATTTTGATAGTCTCATTAGGTCCCACCACTGTAACCTCCCAAGGGCACTGGGCTGAGGTCATCTCCCTCACACCACCTCCCCCACTGAGATGCCACCCCTGGCTGTGTGCACCATCAGACAACTACCTCCAAAGTTGACACCACAGCTCAGGACTATCCCCTTTAAGAGCTTTTCTTAAAGGAAATTTCTATAATGTTTGGCATCAGCCCAGGCAGGTTGACCACACGGTAGCTTAACCACTAATCTATAGCCATCTGATATAATTATTCTCGAGTTCCTTGGGGAGTCTTCAGAGCCACATCTCTAGTTCACAGCCTTGCTCTGTCCTAACCCTAATTCTGGAAGACCATAGGCATGGACGATTTCAATAACCTCTTACCTGAAGGGATTTCATCCAACTTCACCATGTCCCAATCATATTTCTATCTACATGTATACACATTTATATCTTTATGCATGTGATATATCAAATTTGTCTTTCTATAGAATATTATGATTTCATTCCTTTCTGTCAAACCCTCAGCAGTTCCCCATCACTTACAGTTACAAAGAAAATACCATCCCCAAGGCATAATATGCAATACCCCCCACATACTGCCCCCCAAATCTGAACCCAACACTCACGCCCCAAAAATTTACAACCAGCTAGTAAGCGCGTGAAAACTTGTTCAGCATCTTTAGCCATCAGGATATGCAAATGAAAACCATGGTGAGATACAACTATACAACAAATGGAATGGCTAAAATGAAAAGGGCCGAAAGCAATGTGACCACAGGCTGCCTTTCTCTGTCACCTACTAATTCCTTTCATAAATTCTCAGCTCCAAACTGGACCACCCACACTTCTCTGAGGAACCCTCACCATCCTGCTTCTCTACGTTGCCCGCGTCCTCCTGAAAGGAGGCAGTGGTAGGCAGACCAGTCTGCCTGTCACCTTGTATTCTCCGTATCCTTGTCCCAATAGCAAACAAAAATATTCTGACACTCCTTGGGGCAAGGAAAGCACTTGAATAAATATTGAAAGTACCATAAGAGACATAGGAAATCTGAACCTGTGTGTTATATTATATGAAAAAGGGAAATGAAGGGGGACCTTAAACTAGACAGATTATGCCAGATTATCCAGAGGGGCCTTTAAATGTGGAAGAGAGAACCAGAAGACGAGGCCAGAGTGATGTGATAGGAACTCCATTCACTACTGCTGCTTTGAAGATGGAAGAAGAGGTCAACAGATCAAGAAAATGGGCAGCCTGTAGAACCTGGAGAGCACAAGGAAACCCATGTTCTCTTAGAGACCCTAGAAAGGAACTGCTGTCCTGCTCACACCTTGACTATAGCCTGTGAGACTCTCAAGGGACTTCTGACACTCAGAAATGCTGGAAAATATATTTCTGTTATTTTAAGCTACAGAGTTTGTGGTAATTCATTACAGCATCAACAGAACACGAATGCAGCCCTCCTTATACGTTGCTGCTCATTGAAACACTTTTAAGGAAGGTCAATCCAACCAGATTTGACCCCTCTGTTCTCTGAACTGCCATGGTGATTATTTATCTCTCTCTTATGGCACATAACATATTTTGCTTTGCAGTCCTTTTCCCTCCCATTTAATCAATCACTTTATAGTGTCCATTTTTACTAGACATATTTATGGTACCTGCCCTGCTATAGTCGTTCTGTCAGGGTACCCATGCTCTGCACCATCTGACTACCTCCCTTCCCCCAATCAGCTAGAGGTGACATCTCATAGGGAGAGCCAAACCAGAGGCTGGCTGGGGCTGGCCTAGTGTGAAAAGGATGAAGAGAACTCATCAGTCAGCTCTCCTTGGGCAATGTGATGGTCAGTATCTATTGGAGAAGCTCATATGGTCTTAGATTATTCGGGTTAAGATAGCTGTTCTGTCTAATGAGGGAAGTGGCCAGATAGGAGAGGAGACTGAGGTAGAAATGAAGGGAGGTAAGAACTCCACGTGATGAAGGGACAGGGAAGGAGTGGGGGTGGGTGCGAAGAACAAGGGAGTTTTCAGTTTTCCAGTTTTGTGAGGAATCAAGTGTTCTCTCTCTTCCCTTCCTCTCTCTCTCCTCTCTTCATGCCAACAGGCATGTCAAATAGCACTCACCCCATGGTTCTCTCTTGCCAGAGAGATTGCCAGTCTCTCATATGGGCCAAACACGGTCCCTCCAGCTCCAGCTTTTTACCCTAATCATCTATTGCCTGGGCTTTTTTAACAGTCTCCCATCTCATTTTTATAGTCTTGCCTTCTTCCAATTTATAGTCACTTCCACCAACCTGTTTTTCTAAAACATGAATCAGAATATCTTCCTTTCCTGCCTACCTTTTCATGGCTGACTATGATCTTCAGGGTGAAGTCCAATCTCCTTGGCAGGGTCTAATGGGGCACTTTGCTATTTGACCTTGACCTCGCCTGTCTCCTCACTCATCTTGGTCCTCCCCTTTCTTCCATTCTCTGCTCCCCCCAAACCTACAGCTCCCTCATTCTATATTTTAGCCAAGAATGTTGAATCCACACTGTGTATCAAAACCACCTGTGGAGTGTTTTAAAAATGTATAATTTTCAGAGGAGAGAGAGTGTATGGAAACTCTCTGTACTATCTGCTCAATTTTAATGTAAACCTAAAACTTCTCAGAAAAATAAAGTCTATTAAATGTATCCAGGTGCCACCGTGGATATCTGGGGTGGAAGGGCTGACGAATCTGTTGCACATACAGTGGCAAGACCACCGTTTGGTCCATGCTGACCACTCACCATTCCCTCTGCGACACAGTTTCCACATTGTTATTTCTGGACCGGTATTTCTGGGGAGCCATTATTCAGACCTCAAGGTCTAGTTCATATGTCACTCCACTGTGAAATTCTCCCCAACTTTCCAGATGGAACAAATCATTTTTTCCACACTGGTCCCATATTTCTTTGGATATACCTCTACAACGGTATTTATCACAGAGTAAATAGCTTTTCCCCGTGCATCTGTTTCTTCTCTAGAATATATACTCTGTGCTTTCCACATATTTGCACCCTCCACTGGGCAAGGTAAATGCCAGACACATTGTGGACCTTGTAATGTTCAATAGAGGAATAGACATGATTTATTTTATGAATAAACAAGCAGTTGAATGGCTTATAGCTAATATTTATTGAGCATTTACTATGTGCTGGCCCTGTTTCAAAAGCTCTCGAGATATTCCCTAGGTTGACATGTACAAGTTGAAATAGGCTCTTTTATTTGTCATTTTGCATGCTATTTATTACAGTTTTGAATCCACACTGATGGTTTCAAACCAGGGCAGTCCTGGTCCCAGCAACCACTATTTTTTGCTGCTTCCCATATAATAAAGAAATGCCATTGCTTCAGACTCTCTGGTGTGAGGATGCCTTTATTCACTAAGTACTTTTTCTATTTTAAACTTGTAGGATTCAAAACTGTCACCCACTGTTATGTTTGCATGAGAAGTTGAGAGGTTGGCTTTGTCAAGGAATGTAATAAATAGCATGCTAAAATTCACCCATAAGTGGGAATGGCTGTGGAAACCAGATGACTTATGCTCAGTCCTAGTTCTACAATTTACTAACTCTGCCACCCTGAGCAAGTCATTTTACTGCTCTTTATTTCAGTTCTTCTCTTTAAAGCAAGGACATTAATAGTATCTACCTGTCATCATATGAATGTCTGCCTTCCCCCCATTCGTGTATTGAAACACTAACACCCAATGTGATGGTATTGGAGGAAGAGCCTTGGGGGAGTGATTCAGTCACGAGTGTGGAGCCCTCATATACCGGATCCAGTTTCTCATACAGGAGATCCCACAGAGCTCCCTAGCCCCTTGCACTGAAGACGGAGAAAGAACGGGCTGACTGTGAACCAGGAAGAGGGCCTTCCCCTGAACCCGACCATGTTGGCACTTTGATCTTGAACTTCCCAGCCTCCACAACGGTGAGAAATAAATTTTTATTGTCTACATGCTAGTCGGTCTGTGGTATTTTGTTATTGGCAACCTAAAGGAACAATGACATTACTTCATTATTGTAGAGATTAAATATGTAAAGCAGGCTCCGTGCTAAGAGTGCCGAGAGCCTTGCGTAATAGCTGTGTGTTTATGTACATTATATAACCAAATCTAATCGTAGCTGGTTTCAGCCACAACAAGGAAAGCCCAGGTCATTCGGAGAGATGCCTTGGAAACTACCCTCTCAAAGTCTTTAGGTTATAAAACTTGCATGAACAACACATTACATGTATTCTATAATTTCTGATAATTCTTGGCCATTTTCTTTTGTTTAATTGAAAATCCACACCACAAACAATGTAACTTGCTGGTCTGTCTCCTGGGAGTAAACTCTGTGGGTATAAGTCACAAACTTAAGATTTATGGCATGTTTATATAATTCCTATAATTTTTGGTTCTTTTGAAGTTAGCATTGGAGCCAGCAGGAGATAGACCCTATCAAAAGGGCAGTTGCAACAAAATCCTCTGCGGGAGACAGGCCAATTGCTGCCATACCCACTCCAGAGTGGCTCCCATGCTTCTGACACTTGGCAAGGATCACAGCAGAACTTTTCCAGAAAACTCTGGTTTGTCACCTGAGTTCACATCAAAAGTGCGGGACTGAGCAGCCACCACAAAGACTGGGAGACCACAGGGCCCAAGAGACAGTCAGGAAGCATAGGACCGACCCTCTTTTAAGTGCAAAGATAGATGACTTAATTCAACATAGAACAAGAACGGAAAGTTCCCAGACATCTCAGATAGTCCATAAAATGCTAGTCAACAATATTTATTGAACAGCGACACTGGATCCCAAGCTCACTCCAAGCCTGCATCTTTATCTTATACTCCACTACCTGCTAACATAATTTAAATAGCTGGATATTTTCAACAGGTGGCCCGTAGTCACATCTCCCAGAAATATTTGGTTTGAGGTCTAGAGAGTTTCTTTAAAAAAAAATTGATTTCCAAAATTTTAAAAGGGGGAGATGTCAAATAAAATTTATATATTTCTGTTTTTTCTCTAAAAATCTGGGAATCTGATGACCCTGGGCCTGCCATTCTTCATGACAACAAATTGTCAAGGGGCAACGGCTCCTTCACAAGGTACTTTAATGAGCAAGTTTGCTCTGGGGCCCACCCTACCCCATCTTACGGTCTGTAGGCATTTACGATTGCAACCTCAATTTGTATCCCAAGCTTTAAGGACGGACTTTATTATCACGTCAAACTACGTGACGAATCAGTACCTGAAAAAAGGGTTCAGCTTTTGAAGAGCAGAATTGTAGTTTTATACACCTATAACATATATATGCATTTACCTTTGTCCTCATTCCATGAACGGGGACGCAGATTAATATAGTGGAGAAAGAATGTGCTTTGGGGTCAGCCAAAGTGGATTAAAATGCTGGCACTCCCTCTCCTAGCAGTCTAACTTGAGAGCTCATCTCTGAGTCTTGTTTTCTCTTTTAGACAATGGAGATCATCAAATTGGCCTCAAAGGGACGTTGCGACGTTTAAATTAATATTTTTGTGCTTCTATGGCTGCTTTGGCCTGGAAGTTTGTCAAGCTGACAAACTTCTCTTAGGGATCAAGACCCAGAGAAAAACACCGTTTATTTTCCAAAGTTTTCCAACCTGCACTGCCCTTAAGTCCTCCGCTGCACTGTCCCGGGGGAAAAGGAACACTCATGCTTCTGGGGTCCTGTATTTCCCTCTGTAACAACACGTTGCAGTGTATGTGTTTTTTACTCACCAGCCTTTTCCTCCAAACAGGAAGCATTCTTTGTACAGTGCCCATTCTATATGTGTTTAGATAACAGTGGCCCAGCATTAAACGATAAATGCATAATAAAACTGTCTTTATTTTTTTCTTACTATTTGGTTCACACTCGAAGGTAATAATACATTTTATTAGCTCAGCTACCTTGAACAGAGACATACACAATTGTACTTTTCCAAGCTATCTATTAAAAATACCCAAAATGAGCTGAGAGAGAAGGAATTTTCTACCAAAGAAGTTTTATTAAGATAGAAAAACCATCCCAGGAATAAAGGCCATGGGAGTGTTTAACTTCCAGTCTCCTCAAAGAAGCTGATCTGGACAGTTAAAGGGAAACATGACATACTCTCTTTCTTTTGGGATTCGTACATAATTTAGACCCAAATTATTTTCCAATTTTAGATTTTCATAAAAATCTGGATTGAAAGCTCCCTGAGGTCAAGGCTATTTACTTCATTTGCTTATTAATGCATATTAATCCTTGGACCAAAGACTGGCACATTAGAGCTATTCAATAAACATTTATTGAATAAACATATGAATACGTCTGGGATGTACTGGAATATTAAGCACTTGGGAGGGAGTAACAACTCCCCAGAATATTCCATTCTGCATGCAAGTGTGACAGTCTCTTGCTGTCCATTGACCTCTTTTATTTTCCTGAAGCCCCTGTGAAGTTGCTATCATCCCCATCGTCATCATCATTATCACCACCACCATTTGACCCCAAAGTCTTTGCTCTCTCCACTCCATCACCCATGCCTTTTGTATCTAATAAAAAAGGACAGGGGCGCCTGGGTGGCTCAGTGGGTTAAGCCTCTGCCTTCGGCTCAGGTCATGATCTCAGGGTTCTGGGATCGAGCCCCGCATCGGGCTCTCTGCTCAGTGGGGAGTCTGCTCCCCCCGCCCGCCTGCCTGTCTGCCTACTTGTGATCTCTCTCTGTCAAATAAATGAATAAAATTTTTTAAAAAAAGGACAAACATGCATCAATATGCTCTTCTGGTACTGAAGGCAAAAGAAGGTCATGGGTACTTTTCCTCTCCCATGGAACTTCCCTCCTACTGTAGATCTGTCAGTGGCTATTCCCAACTACCAGGACAAGCCCTTTTCTTCTAGTCCTACTTGGTTCTTTGACAAGGTGAACATAATTATGTCTTTTTTTTTTTAAGATTTTATTTACCCATTTGACAGAGATCACAAGTGGGCAGAGAAGCAGGCAGAGAGAGAGGAGGAAGCAGGCTCCCCGCTGAGCAGAGATCCCGATGCAGGGCTCGATCCCAGGACCCTGGGATCATGACCTGAGCCGAAAGCAGAGGCTTTAACCCACTGAGCCATCCAGGCGCCCCAACATAATTATGTCTTAACACAAAGTTTTTAAGTTATGTCTTAGCTTTCAAACTTCATTTTTGTTGTTTTTAAATGTACTTCACTGAAATCAGTCATTCTGGAAAGGGAGCGTCCCGGTTTGTCTACAGAAGTCCTGGTTTTCATTTCTTGTCCCGATGTTACTGTTATTTTGCTTCCTTCCATTCGAAATCTGCAGGAATCTCAGTAAGAGGATTGGAGGAGACCAATCTGATGGGTGGGGCAGCACTTAGACCCCTGAACGGTGGGCCAGCTGTTTCCTTGCAGGTTATTATTTGCACCTCCTGTAGTAACAAAAACAAAAACGAAAACTGTCTCAATGATTTTATATATAAATAGAATCTGTTGATGCAGAAAATAGTGTGTGTAAGTCCAGGAAAAAATTGACCCATAGGGCATGCAACACAATTCTGTCTGGGTATCTGGGTATCCACCTGCTCTCACTCCCCCTTGCATTACCATCTTTGAACTGGATAATTTGAACCAGGTAGAGGGTGATCATTTCACTGCCTTTGCTGAACTCGGGCCCTGGCCTTAGCTAGTTCAGAGCAATATTTCATTTGCCCAAATCATAGGTGAATTAGATCTAAACCATTATGGTTCTTCCCTGTATTATAGTTGCAAGGTGTTAGCCTACACAAGGACCATATAACCAGGAAACGGTTTTACTCTTAATGACCGTGGTGTTTTTGTGTTCTTCTGGTTCACTTATTAGCAATAATGAAGATTCTATGCAGGTTTTATTGACCTTTTCCTGCCCTGTGAATCCACAAACAGGAATCAATTTGAACTAGATTGCAGAGATATGGAGTACATTCTTGGCAATGTACTCCCTTGCACGGCATCTCTATTATAACACTGGCATGAAAACATGACTTCATGTTAAATGTCTCTCACTGGATCAGATTATTTCTGCTGGGATAAACATGGGTAGACTCTGCCTTCATATCTTTTCAAGTCGTACTTAAACTATTTGAAGTCATTTTGAATGAGTTGAATGCGTAATCCACGTGAAGAATGCAAAAAAAAAAAAATCTTCAGTGTTGCATCATCTAAGCCTGCATACAAAAAATCTCCTCCAAATCTTAGTAGCATAAAAACCAATCATTTCAGTGATCACTTCTGCGTATAGTAATGCAGGACACTGCAGGGATGGTTTGTCTCTTATCCACATTGCAGGCCTCAGCTGAAGGCCATCTAAACACCTAGGGACTGTTACAGCTGGGGCTGGATGACTCACTTCCGAGATGGTCCCTTTACCCTCCTGTCCGGCACATTGGTGAGTGTGGCTGCATTGCCGAGCTCAGCCAGGACTGTAGGTTCCAGGGCCTACCAGCACCTTCTCCAGCTCGGTGGCTCAGGGAACACTTTCTCCATGGCATCCCAGTGTCCCAGCAAAGAAGTTAGAAGCTGCAAACTCAGTGGTGTTTGTTTGGGTTTCCTTCAGAGGTTGTCCAGTGTCCCTTTGGCCATCTTCTGTTGGTGAAAACAGTCCCATGTCTGCCAGGGAGAAGGGTAGAAAAGATAGACCGCACTTGTCAATAGAAGGAGAGTTGAAGAGTTGGCGGCCATGTTTTAAAACCACCACACTCATGTATACTGTGGTATTTTTTTTTTAACTTTTGATTTTTATGAACTAGGCTACTATGAGAAAGAAAATTCCCTATCAGATTTTCTAAAATACAACAAGCATTTTAGTAGAAATTCTTACATTTAACTATACTGTAGCTAAAATTCTTACGCAGCATTTCACCACGTTCAGATGTATAGGAGTAATTTTAAATTAGGTTCTCGAGGTGACACATTAGAAAATCACGTGGGTTGAAACTAGACATTCTTTAGATGGCTTACTGGGACTTTTTTTAATAGCCAAGGTGGACATTTAATTTTAACCAATTAGATGTTTTCCAGATTAGTATAATATATTTATACTGAAACACATCAGCTTCACTTCTAAGGAAAAAAACAGGGAGATCAAGGACATAAAAGTTGAGCTATAAATATTTTCATTATAGAATTATTTGTATAATATTGATAAATTAGAAAAGATATAAATGTACCACAAAACACTGTTTTAAATTTTTACAGTGTATCTATATCATAGAATACTACAAAAACACATGTTTTAAAGAATATTTAATGACATGAAAAATTTTTCGTAATATGCTTATTAGTGCTGAAAAGATTATAAAAGGATGGGATACAAAATAATCCCAATTGTATAAAACATATATTTTTTTTTTGCTTTTTTAAGACTTTACTTACTTACTTGACAGAGAGATAGAGAGCAAAAGCAGGGGGAGTGGCAGAGGGAGAGGGAGAAGCAGGCTCCCCGCTGATCAGTGAGCCCAACGGAGGACTCAATCCCAGGACCCTGGGATCATGACCTGAGCTGAAGGCAGACAACTTAACCCAGGCACCCCAAAACATATGTTGATCTATACAAAATAAAAAATTACACCAAAACACTGACAGAGATGATACCTCATGTCTGGAGTTTTGCATAACCTCATTTACTGTGTTGTGCTATTGTGTATTTTCAAAAAAATTAAGATGATTATATATTGATATATTACTTTTTCATTTTATAAAATGCATAAAAATGTAGTACTTAATAAAATACATAAATTAAGTAAATCAAATTCATCAATAAGCTTTTCACCCTGAATAATCATACTATTTGTAAAATTTTGTTGTTTTATATTTTGGATTATCCATTTTTTTATAAAAATGATGTAGTATATAAAGTGGCTTGTTCCTCGACTTTCTATATTTATAACTAGGAGCTGTTAATGAAATTCTTTTTTGCCATCCAGGCTTCACTGAATTTCTCTAGATAACCAGTGATCATTCCCCTAAACCTAGACAGATAAACACATGGTCCCTCTAGCTTCAAAAGTAATTTATAACGATGAGATTCTCGAAAAGAGATGTCAAGTTTTTGACTTTTAAGTCTCAAAAGTATTCTCTAGGTTTAACACTGAAAATTTCAGGAAAATGCTTGCCAAGCTAGCTGTCCTTATGTTTCACCCCACCTGCCCTTGTAGATAAAATATTAATGAGTTAGCAAACCAAGTTGTGTTATAAAGGGGAGAAATGACAAGAAAAAACCAACTCCTCCTCATCATTCGCAGAATTAGTTCCAAGGGAAAAGGGAAGCAAACCTCAAATAGTTGGTTGATCTGAGAATAGAGTCCTTACTACTGCTCTAGAAGATGATAAGCAGTAAAGCTAGGTCCCCAAGCTACTGGGGGACAAGAGTCATGTTGAAACGACTGAAAGGCGTGCCTAGGTCTAAAGCTGTCATAGTGTATGTGGGCGCTCTGCCATCGAATAGGAAAGAGATGAGTGCTTTTGCAGGTGTCTGGTATTGGGTGGGTGCGACACCAGGAGACATGGACCTGAAAGGGAATTACGGTTGTAATGAGGAGACATCATGGTAGAGAGTTGTTTGACTCTTGCAGCCCTATGACCAGAGGGGAAGAGTAGTCCTAGAAGATGCCATCCCATTGGCATCACCATGCTCCAGGACCATCTAGAATTGTGCCCCACCTCATGGAATTAAGAGGACCATGGATTGGGAGCAAGCCTAACCTCACCCTATGGTTACCAAGACGTGTCATGAAGCCACATGGAACCTGAGCAGCCTAGATTGAAGAGAGGGAAAGAAGCAGGAAAAGAAGGCTCCGAATTGACTGTATTTACCCCAGATGACTAACTTTACCCAAGCTGGACTGTGGCATCAGGCTCACAATGGGAATGAGTTTATGAAAAAAATTAAATTGTATGTGTTACATGCCTCAATACATAGACTGACCTATTCATATCTACCACACATCTCATTATGAGCATATTTCCATGAGGAAAAATACGCATGTAAGCAAGATGGCCTCAGTCGGTCTTACTGTGGGAGCATGCCCAGCTCAATATGTTTTTAAAGCATTAACAAGCAATTAAACTTTACACCTAAAATATCTGTGCCTATTATAAAATATCTGTGATCATGAAAACACAAAGTGCCTGAAGAAATGTTAAATACATGTATAACTGTAAATTTCAGAGTAGGGAAGTTCTTTATAAATATACATTCTATAAGTCATGAAAGAATGACTTTCTTCCCAGGCACCCCAAAACATATGTTGATCTATACAAAATAAAATTTTTATAAAATTTTATTTTATATAGATAAAATATAAAATAGAAAAAATTAAAAAAAATTTTTATAAAAAAAAAGTCAGAATACCTGACTCTATGGAATTAA
This sequence comes from Mellivora capensis, assembly GCA_004024625.1. Classification (NCBI taxonomy): domain Eukaryota; kingdom Metazoa; phylum Chordata; class Mammalia; order Carnivora; family Mustelidae; genus Mellivora; species Mellivora capensis. The sequence goes on from PISX010003921.1 coordinate 80,695, forward strand.
AACATTGCTCTGTGGAAAAACTACACTATAAAACAAGAGACAAAAATCAAATGACAATCAGGGAGAAATATTTTCAAATCCTTTGAGAGTAAAGAGTTCATTTTCTTAAAATATAAAAACTACTGCAAATTAATAAGAAAAATTCTAACAATCCAATAGAAAAACAAAGGACATAGACATAGAAAAGAATATACAAATAGTTCTTAGGAGAAATACACAAGCCTATTCATATTTTAAATGCAAGTTAAAGCTATAATGAAATAGTTTTCATCTTTCTGACTGGTGAAAATTAAAATGTTTCATAACGTACTGTGCTGAAGGAGGGGTGAGGAATCAGGCACTATGATACGTTGCAATGTAACATGGTGCGAACTTGATGGAACACATTCGTGATATTTATGAAAATTTAAAATCTGTATGTTTTCTGATACAGGGGCTATACAGCACAGATACAGAATCTTGTGAGTAATTAACTACAAATACAAAAAATAGCCACTGAGGCAACATAATAGAAAAAGACTGGAAACAGCTGACATGTTAATCAAGAAAGATCTGGCGAAATGTGTTAGAAAACATGCATACAATGCAATTGTTTAAATGAATAAGGCAGGTCCAGATGAAGATGTGGAATGGTTCTAGACAGGTATCTTCAAGTGAAAAACCAAGTCACAGCTTCAAGTGAAAAACCAAGTCATTAGCTACTACTATATGTAGTAGCTAATGCAGAAGATACGCAATATACATCTGTATATGCACGGAGTATCTCTTAAAGGACAGGCATCTGGGCGGTGCAGTCGCTTAAGCATCTGTGTCTTGATTTCAGCTCAGGTCATCATCTCAGGGTCATGAGGTCAAGTCCAGACTTGGGTTCCATGCTCAGCAAGGAGTCTACTGGAGATTCCCTCTCTCCCTCAGCTCCTTCCTCTGTGCTCTCTCGCTCTCTCTCTCTCTCTCTCTCTAATAAATAAATCTTAAAAACAAAACAAAACATATCTCTTGAAGGTTACACAAGAAACTAGTAACAAGGAGTTGTCTGTAGAGGATAAGGGAGCATCTTAGAAATTCTGAGAGAGAAATACCTCCTTTTCATTAGGTTACTTTTGGGGCCTTTGAATTTTATACCAAAATCATGCATTCCCTCTTAATGAGCAAAAGAAAAGGAAAAGAAAGGAAAGGTGAAATTTAAAAAGGGGGAGGCACAACAGAAATACAAAGAGACAATTCTTTGTGTGGCACACAGCAAAACGACTCCACACGATCTCTCACTAAGGTTCTCTTTGTAGCACCGGGAAAATCTCAGCTCTTCCAAAACCCTAGCCTGCTTTGATTGTTTTCACTACTTCTGCTCCTTGTGGCTTGAATCATGCACCTCTCCCCCCACCCCAAAATATATATATTTGATTTCTAATTCTCAGTACCAGGGAATGTGACCTTATTAGGAAATAGGGGCTTTACAAAGTTAATTGAGTTAAAATGAGTTCATTGGTGTGGGCCCTACTCTTACGTGACGGGTGTCCTTATAGGAGGAGAAAATTGGACACAGAGACATGAAGGGAAGATGTTGTGGGGAAACACAGAGGAGACAGCCATCCACAAACCAAGAGAAGAGACCTGGAACTATTCCTTCCTTTTCTCTATTCCTCCCTTTAGAGGGAGCATAGCCTTGTGAACACCTTGACTTTTGGACTTCTGGTCTTCAGACTGTGACAACACGAAATTCTTTTGCTCCAAACTACCCTGTGTGCATTGGTGCAGAAACCCTAGGAAACTGGCACAAGGTCTGCCTCTCCCCAACTTCACAGCTCCATTCCCTTCCCACCTCCTTCTTCCTAGAGCAGTAGTTCTGTATCCATGAAATGTATATTAGTTTAGCCTTTTCTTGCCTTCCACTACTTCCATAGGTTTTCCCAGAAATACAATGAAAGGCCAAGCCTGGTAATTTCCCCCCTACGAAAGATCCTTCTTCCTAAGAAGGGGGCGATCATACAGGCAGGCTGAAAACATGTCCATCGATTTATTTGTGTCCTCCCAATACATCTAATCATCTTTTTAATGACTATGGGGGTTTAACTGCATAATTAAACCATAATTCATTTCATCATTTTTTGCCATTAAAGCTATGTTATCTCCCACTATTATCCATGTTTGTTTCCCACCCTCCAGTGTTGGATAAATCCCTTAGAAGAGGACTTTATGAGTCACAAGGCAAGCATGCTTTATGTTATTTGATACATATTATCACATTCCCCTATAGAAAACATGACCAATTTTGACTCTGTTTTACTTTGGCAACCGGAAAAAATGTTAATGGCGTCATAGTCATGCTCTATTGTTAATGGTACAGGACAGGGGTTGGCAAACTTTCTGTGAAGGGCCAGATGATAAATAGTTTTAGGCTTTGTGAATCATGCAGTGTCTTGCAACCCTGCCTTTGTGGTAATGAAAGCAGCCATATGCAATATGTAAATGAGTGAACACAGCTGGGTTCCAATAAAACCTTACTGGTGGATACTGAAATTGAGTATCAATAATTGTCACATGTCACAAAAGATTGGGTTTTTAACATTTTTTTCAACCATGTGAAAAAATGTCAAAAACCATAGTTTGCGTAGGCCATCTAAAAATGGGCAGTAGGCTGGACCTGACCCATGGGCTCCAGGTTCCCAGTTTCTGGTGTAGAATTTAGCACTTGATAATCCATTTTGCAGTCCATTAGGAAATTCTTTCTTGAGGAGAAACTTGAACTTTCCTGCAAGGTCTTCTTGGTTAAGATCCACATGAGGTGAGGATGACCTTGGGCATCACTGACTGTCAGAACAGCCAATGGGTAAGTTAATGTTACTGCATGTTAATTGTTATCAATATTGAGTCAAATCATAGTTGAACATGTTACCTAAAGGATTTAGAGAGCACCTGTCAGTAGGTTTTCTCTCAAAGTTAATCCAGACCATTGGGATTGTTTGATGCCAACATGGATTGATCACTTCTCTCTGACAACTCAGAGGTATTCATCCACATACTACTTATTCCACAAACTTCCTTTAGAATAGTGATGCTTCTGTAAGATTCCATAAGCCTATATTGAGAGATCAAGGAACTCCCATTCACCTATCAATCTGCTAATGAATACTGTTGAAGACATTGTTGCTGATGTCATAATACGTCTTATGTCTGAGGAGAATTTTTGTATCAGAAAGGCAAACAATTAGGTTTCTTTTATTTTGGCATGCTTTTTGTGCCCTAGACTTGCCAAGTGTCTTCCTCACCCCTTTACTCTCAATCTTCTCTGTGATTAAATGTCTTTATACACATTTTAATTTGCTTAATCATGCTGTATTTTATGGAGCTTTAGAAGCTGTATCTTATCTACTCCTCCTCTTTTTTCCTCTTCATCCTTTAACAGAGGCATTTTAATTTTTAAAAAATTAAAAATGGGGCATTGTAGGCAGTGGGATGAGAAGATCTGACAGGGAATTGGGGTGAAGATGGTCTTACTGTCTTAGAGTAGGCTTGCAGCTTTCTCATGGAATTACCTTCGTGTCTGTTTTCTCGGCATAATACAGCAGAGCCACTCAAAATCAAACCCCAATGTTATTTTGCCCTTCTTTTGTCTTTCATCTATTGGTGCCACATAGGAACCATGGTGTCCCGGAACCCCAGACTTGGATCTCTCCAACAGTCTCTGGACCCTCAGCCTGGAAGTTCTCTATGCCTCAAGGTCAGAGCAGGGGAAGGAGCTGGGGCCAGCCAGCCTGCCCTGGGGGTTTATCTGCAGGGTTGTCAGGAGTGACAGCAAAGAGCCAGGCTGCTTGATGAATCCAACGAGCAGAAAAATCTGTCAAAACACGCAGAACGTTCATTGCAGGGATCGTGGAAACATTGCCTATTTGTTTGGAGCGCGTTTAATTATTTTTAAACATATGCAGTCTGTAGTTCAGTGAACATGTCAGGGATAATAGAGGAAGAAAAGCAAATGAGGGGAGCGATGCTGATCCTGGAGCGACTCCTCTCTGCAGCTGCCTGATGGGGAGAAGCAGTTGATTCCCTCCAAAGTGTGGCTCCCTGTCTGTCATCTAATGAAATGCAGTAGGGGGATTAATGTCATTAGCTCCAGGCCAGCATGCTGTGTGGTAAACAGATATACATCCTTGCTCATTTGGGGGAGTGTTTCTCAGCTCCTGCCTGCTGGCCTGCAAAGGTCACTCCCAGCCTCGTATTAGTTAAATGAGAAGAAATTAGGTTGCTTGAGAGAATCTTGTCTGGTTCCTGAGAACAGCCACGGGGGAGTCAGGCACCTAACTCTGCTCCTCCCACACCCTTATGCCTTCTAATTGGGGCTCACGTTTTGTCTTCGGGGGCCAGCTGAGGTAACCAGAGAAGATAAAAGCCCTGTGAGTAAATGTTTTACAGAAGAAAAGAAATTGTTTTATTTTGATAACCAAATTGACTAAGGAGTATTGAAAAAAAAAATGAGCATAGCTGTTTCTACATCATGACCACTTCGCTTCGCCCTTGAACCAAGAGCTTTTCCACTTATTAGCGCCCACAAAGCAGAGGGCTGAGAAATACATGTGCTCCCTTGCCCCTAATCCACAGGAATATGTACAAAAAATAGTAACAAGTGCATCAAAATAGATATTTTTGTATTCTTTAAAAACATGGAAATCCTGACTTAAGGTCATGGTGAAAAAATATTAGGGAAGGGGGGAGAAGAAGAAGGTCAGGAGGAAGAATGAATACTTCTGGAGGCCGGCCATGGCCTACACTGAGACACGAACAGCCACCTTCAGTCGTGGATGGCAGAGTACCCCGCACCGTCCAGATATAACCGGGGAGAATCTGGGAAGGAATAGAAACAAAAGAAAACAAAGAAATAATAATGAAGGAAAAGAAGAATGTTTGAGGGAAATGTGGCAAGGGAAATGGAGAATTGACTCAAAATTACGTAATACTAGATAAAGTGAAGACAAACACAAATGCTTCCTTGTAAGAATTCAAATCGTTTCCTGTCAAAGCCGAATGCTCTATTTTATACTAAAAGAGACACTGGATACATCTATCTGTCTTTGAACTGTGCTCCAATATCTGTGGGCAGTATGTACTTAGCAAGTACTTAGCAAGACTTAGCAAAGCCTTCTTTCCTATAGATGTGCTGGGATAGGAGTGGGGCTGAGGGAGATAAGGCAGGTCTCTAATGTCAGAGGATGGACTGAGACTTGCCTCTCTGGAGTCCGATTGCCAAAACTTACAAGAAAATATTTGCATCTTGGATGACTTGATATATATGGAAATGAAAATCTTCCTTGTGAAGAAGGGAGACGAATGATACTAGGTATTGCCCAGGTTTTTCTGGAAATGCAATTGCATCAAATAGAGAAGCCATATCTTTCATGTGTAATTACAGAGAAAACTTGGACTCTCTGCTCCAGTCTAACGAATTGGCTACTGAGTGTTCTTGACTTTTTTTTTTTAAATCTTTATCTTTTGTAAAAAAACAAACAAACAAACAAAAAAACCCAAAACCTTAGGATAATTTTGCCCAGACAAATCTAGCTGTTCTTATGTATGATAAAATAAAGTCTTCTAGCTGCAGAACGCAAAAGCTAGATTTTTTATCTGGGGTGTCTGGTGACTACATAAACTAAAAACAACAACAACAACAAAACAAAAAAAGCCTATCGTGATTTATATGTGTCATTAGAAATTTAAGATTTTTTTTAAGTGTTCGTAACATGTATGGTATGGGGCACATTTAGATAACAAAAAAACACTGATAGCAATCTTGCCTAGTTACAAATTTGATCCAGGGAACAACTCAGGGGAGAGGGGGTATTTTCCCAACTCCTTCAGAAAACAACTTGTGGTCACATTATGTCCTCTGACCACAGTGTCACTCTGCCTTCAGTATGAGGAAAGAAGAGAATTGGGGTCTTGGAGCCCTGGTGGGGTTTCACAGTAGGTGATGGGAACTTGTGTTCTCTTACTTGGGCCTTACATTTTAGCGTGCATCAGAATCATCTGAAATATTTGTAAACAAACAAACAAAACTTGTGGGAAAAAAAGGAAAAGGAAATGCTCAGAATTCAACTACAGAGACTGATCCTGTCAGTCTGTGTTAGGTCCTAAGAATCTGCATTTTAATCGGAATGGCCCGTCCGTGACTATGCAATATAAGGGTTATATTTTTGAAACACTGATTAGGTCTTACAATTATGGTAACTCTCTAAATATTATTGCATTTTGGGGAGCAGTTTATTAAGAAAGTGTGAGGCCCCACACGTTGGATGCATCAGGAGGCCAGGCCTCATTTCCTGAGGGCATCATGTATTACGTGAGGGGAAAGCTATTGTTATCTTGGTGATACTGTCTAGTGGACATGGGAGATGGATTAGCAGTCTGTCTATAGTTGGAACCAAGTGACCACAAAATATTGTAGTGAATTTGGAAGTTATTCCAATAACTCCTCATACCAGGACCCCAGGACTAGAGCAAAATGTGCCCATATGGGTACAATTACCTTCCTGTGTATAAATCATAGACACGGGGTCTTGAGCAAGAAAGGCCATCTTTCTTACAGAACTCAACTTAGTAGGTGGTGATTCCGAAGTAGCTTAACACAAAACTTACGAGAGAAACACACACACACACACACACACACACACACACACAATATGAGAGACTCTGGCACTTAGCAGTAAGAGTCCAACCATGGGGTGGTGGTGGGGGTGGGGGAAATCCTGCCATTTCAAGGACCACATAAGGTGACAAAATCTCCTCTATGAAATGTAAACTAGGCTTTCTCTGCCCAGCTGGCCAATTGTTCCAACCCAGTAAATCGCAGATTTGACAAACACGTTTAGGGAAGAGGAGATGAGTAACACCAAGCTGTGCTGATCAGAAGGCCGGGGGTAGAGCTTTAAATCCGTGCACAATGGAAGAAATGCCTTCTATCCATTCACCCCACTAACCAGGCAACACCAGGAAAATCATTTTCCCATTAGGCGGCAGGTTGCAGCTTCCTTACCTCTGAGATCAGATTTGCTACCACTCAAAAATGCATCAGAGACAGTATAGGGAGAGTTAAGCATTGCTCCTGGCATCTGAGGTCTTTGGAGGAGGTGAAATTAGATTAGCTGCAGGCAAATGGGAGGTTTACATGACCAGAGGGGCTCTACCTGGCTCTAGGCTTCACAGTGAACAACGCTTTCAGCATATGGCATTACAATGGATTAGTGATCAAGTACGATTAATCCTAATAGATCGTCTTTTGAACCTCGGTGGCTTGTTAGGTGAGAAAAAAATTGTCTGTCCCCAAAGTGTCAGGTGAAACTCTCATTTGAGGTAAGACTACCATGCGGAGATGGGTCTCCATCTGGTGGCTTCCTTTTGTGAAACGCCACCAGAAGGTGTTTTAATGAGGCTTGTATAGCAGATACCACCTGCTGCTAATCTTCCCCTCTAAAAAGGTGTAATTGAGGGTTGGTTTTACAGTATGGCTCGTATCCTAACCTTGGGAATTCATCAAGAAATGCAAATCTGGGTGGGATGCTGTAATCATGAAATGCCATTTTGGCTTTTGGTTTAGACTGAAGTGGTTATAGAAATTTGTGGTTGGCTAATGACAACCAGCCATATAGTAGCTTCCCCTTTCAGTTAGATTAATACGTGTGTCATCTCGGAATTAAATAACCAAGTTGATGGTGACCATATGTCTTCATTCAATTCTTTGCACGTGTAAAGAGTTGCAAGGCTGCTAGTGGTTCACACAATTTAAAGGTTTCATTTACACTATTAAGGTTTAACTGGTTCAGATTCACTGCACATTTGTCCTCTCCGTAAATGCTTCAGTTCTAAGATGGATTTTTGTCAATGAGACGTAAACAAGTGACAAAATCATCTAGACGTTTCTACATATGGGACCTCAGGAATAGCGTTATTCTCCATTAGCTCTTAATTTAAAACACAGATATTTGTCACGCTGTTATTCTGGCAGATTGGTTATTGATCACACTGACATTTTTACCCCGAACTTCATTTGAAATACAAAGCGCTGCAGAAGGTGAAACACAATACAATAGCTTTGATTTTTTTTTTTAATTCAATAAACACAATGTGAGCCCTCGGTGTGTACCAGGAATGCTGCTATGAGTGAGGAAATAATAGTAACAGTAAAAACAATAGTTATATCTCCCAGAACTTGCCCCAAATGGTGCAGGATCATTCTGCTTTTCTCTCCTGTTCTACTCAATAATTTTGAAAGTCCTTTTCCTTTGCTACTGTCACCTCAGAATATTGTATTGAGTGACATCTTACCAGCATATAAATCAGATCAATAGAATGGCATACATACTAGGGGCACCTGGGTGGCTCAGTGGGTTAAACTCTCTGCCTTCAGCTCAGGTCATGATCCCAGGGTCCTGGAATCGAGCCCCACATCGGGCTCCCTGCTAAGCAGGGAGCCAGCTTCCCTCTCTCTCTCTGCCTGCTTCTCTGCCTGCTTGTGATCTCTGTCTATCAAATAAATAATAAATAAAATCTTTAAAAAAAAAGAATGGCATACATACTTCGATAAATCTCAATATTTGGGTTTTACCTATATGCCGTTTCAGAAATAAAAGGAATGCATAGGCCCTGGTTGTCTTTCAGTTACTATTTTAATGAAAGAATACGGCAAGAAAGGTAGATGACCCCAAATATCCCATTATCTAAAACTACCTCGTGGTTTGAGTTTGGAGCAACATTTATAAATATGAAACGTGACTTTAAAGCAGGAGTTGGAACATGGAGTCCTGGCAGTTGAATCTGACAAGTAAATTTCTATTTGGGATTTAGTTGTTGTTATTGTTTTTGTCTGTTAGCCAGCACAATGTTTGCCGTTTGTTGTTTTTTTTTTTTAATACAAATTTCATCCCATATGGACATGCTATGCTCTCTCGTGTTTGCCAGAGGCCCCCTGACTCCCTAATCTCACACCCAACAAGATTGACAAGACTCAATCCCAGTCTTAAAATAATGAGGCTCATTTTTCACACAAGTCTGTGAACATTGGTTACATAACTCTAGAATCAATCCCTGAATATGTTTCCATGTATGGTGAAAACTTTGGGAATGTGGGGATGGATCCGTGAGGGAAAAGTCAGGCACCCGCCCAATTAGCAGGATCTCAGGAGCCAAGTCTGCCTCTCTGTAGAGCTAAATATTTTATAGTCATTTCACTTCCATGTCCGCAATGTCCTTGGTGCACAGTTGTGAATCAGAAGCTCAAAGAACAGAGTCGGTGAGAGGAAAAAGACAAGAAACATGATTTAGCCAACTTTCCACTCAGAGAAAGGTTTTATGATTAGAGTTTTAAAAGCTGGGACTATAACTTCAACTTAAGGATGCTTTTCTCCTGGAAATTCAATTGCCATGGAAACGAATCATGAGCATTCATCCTGCAGGGGGCTGCTGGGGGGGGGGGGGGTATTTCCTTCTCCCATTCACAGTTAGGAGAATGAGGTCAATTATTTTTTCCTGTAGCCTTAGACAAATTAGAGAAGGTGGTCCATCCTTTCTCTAAAGTAATCCATCAGTGTTAGTTTAATGCAGAGAAAATACTTGGCTAAAGGCTGACATCCAGCTGATGCGTGCTGTGACTCCTGTTGATGATTATGTCCATGCATTACATGAATATGTACCCAGGGTCCCCCTGCCTCAACTTCTGCTCCTACTTTATTCATTCCACTAAAATCTATAATCAGGTCCCGCCCAGAGGGTTAGCATGAAGCAAGAAAACCTTGTCTTTGGTGTTTCCCTCCTCAGTGTTGCCTTATGACTTCATGATGTCCCCAAACCCCCACTGGGTGACCCTGGCATCAGCACCTGCTGTCCCCAAACAACCCCTCATACTCCACACCTCTCCATGCCTCTCCAGTCCAAACTCCCTGGGCCATGGTGTTTTCCAGGGGACAGCTATCGGCTTTCATTAAGTTGCTTGTTGTAAAATGTTATTTTGTGCTCTGTGCTTTGGGGCTCTTATGCATAATGCCCAATCCAAAGGAACTGATTTGATGAAAATTAATAGAAGCATTGTAGGCTGGAAGGGAATAATACAAGACAGGGAATCATATGATTCTTTGCTACCACTTAAGGCAAGTTCAGGATAAAACATTTGGTGCCTTACAGGCACATTTAGTCATGACTAAAAGACTTAAGAAAAGTGAGTCTAATTTTGACCTGTACTATGTTAGGGATCCTCGTGAGAATGAGACCGTTTCCCCAGGTGTGTTTCCTGCTACTTTTAGAATTTCACTTTTAGGATTTGGAGGTACTCAGAATGCAGGTATATAGGTTAAAACCTCCTGTGAGGCCATATTTCTGGATATAAGCAGGTGAATAATCTCCTTTTTTTTTGGCTCAGCTAGAAGTCAAAGAAATTTCTTTCAACTCATCTTCCTCGCACAACATTCTTTCATGTAATTACAGTGGGTCGTATTTTGTGTAGAATTAGCATACTCAGACATCTTGAGTTCACTACCAGTCACCCTCCCTCACAAATTAAATCCTTGTTTCCTTCTTCAACATGCAGCTTTCCACCTCTCTGACACTCTCCCCAAGAGTCTTGCAGTATGCCATCCTTCCCCTGGAGAACCCACCCGTAAATTAACTTCTCCCTCTCAGACTTTCCATGTGAATACCAAAAATGAGGTTGGCTCACCTTGACATTTTATTGTTGTCTGGCATTTTCCCCTATATCTTTCTCAGTATGTCACATATGTTTCTAACTGAGGCCAGGAAAGTTCTAAGAGAGAAAAGTTGGGGAGGATGGGGTAGAGGCAGAGGGGATCAGAAAGAGAACAAAAAAAATCCTTATTTCTGTTTTCAGTAAATCATTTAGACAGTAACCCATCTCTCTAAAATCAGACAAAAGGTAGGCAGCCAAATATTAGGTAAATTTCTATATAAGTATGATACAAACCCAAGACTCCAAAATAGGTATGGCATGTGCCCTGAAAACAACATAGAGGCATCTGGCAGAGGGCTACAAAAGTGCTTATCAGACTTATGTGTATTGAAGTTTCCAGAACTAGCACTATAGGGATTTTGATTCGGTAGACCTCGGTTGAATTCCAGGAATCTCAATTTTTTAACAACCACCCACAATGGTTCTGACACTGTTCTAGAGAAAGAGTATTTCAAAGTTGAAAGCTATTTCATCAAAATCTCCATTACTCTCCTCGGCCCTTTTGAGAATCCAGAGTGAGGAGTTTTCAGAGATGAATGTGTCTACAGAAAGAAAGTGCTGTATAGAGAAACAATAAATTTTATTGCAGATTTTTTTTTTTTAATTTAAAGGCAAGCTATCCTGGACCAGTGATGCTCCATAAACAAAACACACTTAAACATCAAACTCAAAATGAAAAGATTCCAACCTCTGAGACAGTTCCTGTCCACTCACCAAAGGAGCTGGAATGATTATAGTCATATATATATAGGTATATAGTATAGTCATATATATATAGGTATATATATAGGTATATATATAGGTATATAGTATAGTATATAGGTATATATATATACATATATATATAGTATAGACACTCACCAAAGGAGCTGGAATGATTATAGTCAGCCTCAGCCAGATATGTAATGTGGGTGTGAAGACTCTGCTTACAAAACCAATGTGGCAAGGTATGGAATTTCTAGGCTGAGAGCCATGTGTGTGTACAATTCCTCAATTTGCATTTTGGAGAAAACTAAAGTTTGTTTGCTGCAGGTGCAAGTCTCATGCTGCTGTAAAACTTGTCCATTCTGTGGCACCCGAGCCCACCTGTGGCTCTGCCTGCCCTGTACCACCACCCTCTTTTTCCACTCCAGCCACTTCCCTAAAGAGCTTCTGGTTCAGATAAATGGTAACTAGTTAAATTACCTGAAGTTCTTAAGCTACCTGACAAAGTCTAAAATTATGAGTTAGAAGTTAAATATCCTCAAATATTCAGGATATAAGAAATTTGTGGCAAAAGCCTGCTTTTGCTTCTAGAACACCCTCTTTTAGTTCTCCGAGGATGGGAGTGATGTGTAGGGCAGTTGAATGGCCTCATGCACAGTGAAATTCAAAATGGCTAAACAAAGAGCACCCAAACCCATTGTGCAATGGTAGCAGCAACCCCCCCCCCCCCCACCTTTAGCCAACAGAGCTACTTGCTTCAGTCTTCTGGGGCTGGGTCAACCAATACTTGAAATTCAAGTTTTCCACCCAACATGTATTTGTATCGGGAGAGAAAAGGTTGTAGACAGATAAGAACTACTAGTACATAATGTAAATTATGTTCTTTCTAATCTTTGGATCTATGTATACATTCATTCTAGACTTTGTCTTTTATTCCTAAAGCTTGCAGAATTGATGTGATTTTAGCTTTTCATCAACCCAACTTGGTGTTTACTTAGGAGAAAGAAGTTCCCTCCTTTACTTTCACCCACAAGATCTTCTATTCTGACAGTGTTTGACTTCATCCCTGATTGATCTTGAACTGGCATGAATTAAAAGGCTCTCCCAAAATGAGAAGTGCCATGAAAATAGGCACCTTTCATCTTTGGAGGCAAAGGAACCGTGTGCCACATGGTCGGGGTGGGGGGCAGTTTCTTTGATCAGCATTTGTTTGTTGGAGCCCAGGAACTGAGTCAGCCTACCAGACCCAGCAATTCAATAAGGCAGCCAGTATCCCAATGGAACCAATGCTAAGTAATGATTGGGAATTTCCATCAGAGCATCTTAATCCACTAGCATGAGTTGTCACCATGAGCTCCAGTAGGCCCATTAAAATGACTTCAGGTCACCTCCACTGAGCCTGCCCATTCACTCCAAAACAATTATCCTAATCCCCTTAGCAGACCCAATCCCTTAACACTTGTGAAGTGCCCTCCTATGCAGGGTGCTGACATTTTCCAACAACACTCGCCTCTTTGAAATGCCAATCAAAAGTCCTTCTTGTGAAAATACACGACCCTCTCTGCAAGTATAAACAGACCTTCGTACATCGTCACCACCACCATCATTAAAAAGCACTTACAGAACACCCACCTGTGTGTGATGCTGTGCTGCTGGCCCCAGAACGTGCAAACGCTGCAAGTGCTGACCTCAGGAAGGGGTGGTTACAGACCTGCCACTTCAAGCTTATTTAGCACAGGCTGCGCCCTTGTGCAGGCGTGGGTCTGCAGCCAACCATTGCTGGTGGCCGTGTAATGGCCCCAAGAGGATTAATTAGCTGCTCGACAGAGCAGATCTCTCCACAGTAGTATATAAGTGGCAAAACTCACCATGAAAGTTCTACCAAAATGTTATTTCCCAAACTTTAGTTACCACTCCCTGGTTCCGGACACCTTGGTCCAGAGGGGGCTGATTCAGAAGGAAATTTATTACAACTTTTGTCCTCCTCTTACATGCTGTTGCCTTTGACCACCTGGCCCTAAGGAAAGGAGAGGCCGTGATGGCCCAACACCATGCTGCTAGCTAGCAAGCTTAGGACTGAGGACGCAGGTTCCTCTTGCACCCCACCACTTACCAGCTGGGTAACCTTGGGGAGGTCATGAGATGCTCTGGGCTCCGGCTCCCTCCAGTGTAAAATGGGAACCATACCATGTATTGAGGGGTCTTCCGAAGGTTAAATAAAACAATATGCGGTGAAAATACAGAGCTTAGGACTCTAGTTAAATCTTGGGCAAGACTATTTGAAGGTGGGGCTTTGGGAAGGGTCCACTGCAGAAATTAACCACCACGGGATGGGTGGGAGCTGGAAGAGGAAAGGAGTTCCAGCTGGGGGAAGTAACCAGAGGAAAAGAACAAACAGTCGAAGCTCACAAAAATAATGCAGGGGGGGAATATAATGAAAGGGCCAGGAGCAGAGGTGCTTCATGGGAAAGTGACAGTGTGAGGGTTCAAGAGAAGTAGACATGGAGGAAACCTGTCCCATCATCCTGTCCTGCGCTCATCTCCCTGGCGAGGCCTGGGCATCAGGCATCCATTGCTGCCCTGACACGGAGCTTGGCAATTTCTGGGACTCCTCATGCAAAAAGCAGGCTGTAAACTCCAAACTGCAACAACTGGAGAGTGGGCATGCACCCTAGCTTCACCTGAAGGATTTTTGCACTATTTTAGCCCCATCTTAGCTCGGTCTTTCCCCAGGGCCCAAGGAACACATATGTTTCACATAATTTTCAAAGCAGACATATGTAAGGAGACACCGAGATGCTTCAAATCTAGCTCAAACCAAATACGTTCTGACCAAGATTTATATGAGTTAATTTCCTTCTCCCCGCCTCTGCAATATTTCTTCCCACGATACAAGTTTAGTTTTCTCCCCTTGACTTAACCACGGACACATGACAAGTAATAAAGGCATTAACAAGAAACATGAAAATAACAAATCTGAATACACAACCTTCTTTTGCAACCCAAAGATGTTTGTCTGAGGCGGTTGCCCTCGACCAGCTGAACCTCCTAAAAGAGTCTTGCTTTCTTGGAAGCGGATGAGCCAGCTAAGAGGCTGGCAATGTCTGCAGATGCAACGGAGGGTGGTTGTCACACGGCACCATGGTGACCACGGGTCCGTCTCTATCCTCCGGATACGCTGAGTTCCACGATCATATAACGGAAGCGCCAAATCACGAGTGAGTGTAGTTCACCACCGCACGGCTCAATTCGTAAACTATAATTCATGCAGGCTCCAGCAAATAACATTTTACCTAAAGGAGACAAGTGAAGGGAAGAGAGACAAAGCAAGCTGGAAACATCCCTCGATTTCAGACATCCCTTTATCGAAGAAGATGAATATCCAGCGGGGTTCACACAATTCTAATCAAATACCCACACTTTTCAGCCTGCCCCATCAGAGCTCACCCGTGGGACTTTGGTCTCCCTGTCAGTACACGGAGGCAGTAGTGCCTACCTCGGGAGTGTCAGAAACACTGAATGAGGAAAAGTCTGTAAATATTCTGGAACCATTCTACCTAAAGGGCCTTTTTCAGTTCCTCATGAAAGCACCCTTTTTAATCACACGTTTTCCCACAACCTGAAAGTGTCATTCATTTACACGTCTCATCGCCTGTTGTTTTTCTTCACTCACTAGAAGTTCCAAGAGAACAGAGACTTGACTTGTCATGTTTGGTACCACGTATTAAGACATACCCACTCACAAGAGGTACCTGATAAAAGTTTGTTGATTGTATAGCAGGGAACATTGACAGGTACACAAAAAATGTGCATATGCGTGTGTTATGTATGTATCTACAGTTTGTTTACTCAGTAACATACGCCTACATATAATCATAATAAAACATTTCACATGAGGTATCACAACCCTCATTTCATATAAAGGTTTAGTAAGTGGCAATCTTGGGAACTGGACCCAGAAACTTGTGCTTAGGTGGTGTTTTCTGTTTTGGGGGTTTTTTTCTCCACTACAGCACAGCTATCTGCCCAAGAATTTTCTATTCCTCTCCATATTCTATTCTCTCACCATACCCTGGTTTGGAGTCTTTACTTAATAGCTTGTAATATCACCCATTTTTCTCAGGGCCTCCACAGCCCCCTTCCCAGCCCCCAACAACCCACTCCATAGACCCTGCCAAGGTGACCCTGCGAGGTTCTCTAACTTTGTTATCCAGCCATCTGCACACTACAACTCCTAGGAACTGGTTACTAGGCATTCTTTGAGGCTTTCATTTAACAGATTTTTTTAAAAAATCAGATACTCTTACTCCTAATCCCCACAGGGTTAAGTCCCCCAAAGGAACCCCCAGGCTGGCTTATCCTGCATGACAAAGACTTTGGGCCCACACATGCACCAACCGCCAACCGCTGAGAAACCCCACACCACAGCTGTGCCACTGGGGGGTGACGGGACATGGGCAAACACTTCCAGATCGAGCTGCTGAAATGGGGCCTCGCAAGTCTTTGACAGTGTTAATTACTGAATCCTCCTGGCCTGCCAGCCACGCTTCTCCACGGAAGGCCCCTGCCATGTGCAGCTTGCTCCCAGTGGCACTCCCTCTGAGCCCACATTTGGCAGCAAGCAGGCGACATTTTAAAAGATGTTTTTATTTGCTTCAGCATTTGGTTCACTCTCCCCCCTCTCCCCCCCCCCCCACTTCACTCTGATACTTTGGGCCTGAAATATGTTTTCTGAAGTTGTGGCAGAGTTCCACCAGGTTCCTGAATCCTGTGTTTAAGGAGATGGTTGGGGGAGGGGCGCCCCCGACTGGAAGAACTGACCTGGGTTTTTTATTCGGGGTCCTGAATGCTGACCTACCACTTGACGTGGTCCAGGTCAAGGCGTGGGATGGACACTTGACCTCCAGAGTCTCTGCCTGTAGTTCTAGAGGCTCAGGACATAGTACATGGGCTCCACATTCATACATTAGATTTCACTGTCCTTTCTCAGTTCATACAAGAGGGAGTGTCAGTTGGGACAAGAGTGCTTTTGTGAACAGCTTCCTGCAAAAAAAGATTCCACATCACTTTTCTGCCTGATTTAACTCCATCCTTCAGTAACAGGAATTTAGCCAGCCATGCTATGAAACAATGCGAATCACAATCTCAAGGCCCATAGCATGCCATTCATTAAGATGACTCTTTTGGCTTCCACTGTGGGTGTCCTCTTGCTCCACCATAAGACCTGAGGGAATAAAAAAGAGCCAAGCCACTAAAAACAGCTACAATAGAAAGATCTGTGGTCATAGGGCCAATGCCAACACCAAAGGCATGTACCAACCGAAATGCAGATGTGCGATTTGGCAATGTGACATGGCATGCGGGCCTTTCAGAGTCAGTGAACCAAATAGGATGATGAGGGTTTTCATCTTCCAGAACTTATGCCCATAAATTGTAATTGCTAGATTGAATTCTCTTTCTTTAGAAGATTGGCTGTAACCAGTTACTATGGGCTCCTGCAGAGAGGACACATTATTCTTTTTCTTCCTTTTGGGGCCATACAGTTTTCAGATAGAGCAAATAGACAGGTACATGTCAGGACACAAATAGAATCCAGTGCTTTTTGCTAATTCATTGGAATTGCAACCACTGGGGGTGATCCCCCAACCAGCAAGTGGAAAGAAAACCATTTTTCTTAAGGACGGTGATTTAAGTTTCCCACTTAAATAAAATAAATTCCAGCTAACCTACTACTTTTATACTTTGTACTTTCTACCACTTACCTTTCCCAAGAAATACAACTCTCCCTATAAAGTTCAATATTAGGGATTGAATTGTGTATACCCAAGATTCATATGGTGAAGTCCTAACCCCCAGTACTCAGCATGGGACTTTATTTGGAAACAGGGTTTTTTTTAATATAAAGGTTTTTTTAGATATACAGGTTTTTTAGATATAATTAAATGGAGGTCACACTGGAGTAGAAGGAGCCTCTAAGCCAATAGGGTTGGTGCCCACATAGAAAGAGGGACTTTGAACATAGAGACACTTAGGTAGGTAGAATTCTCTTTGCCAATTTTCCAGGGAAGTGTTAGACAAAGACACCTGCCTTAAAAGTTGAAATGAATGGCAGGAATGAAGAAACCATATTTCATTTTCTCGTGCCAATAGGCTTTTTGTAGGCTTTTATTTTTCTAAAGATTTTATTTATTTATTTGAGAGAGAGAGAGAGAGAGAGAGGGAGAGAGAGAGAATAAGCAGGGGAGGTGAAGAGCAGAGACAGAGGGAGAAACAGTCTCCTCGCTGAGCAGGGAGCCTCACATGGGGCTCAATCCCAGGACTCTGGAATCATGATGTGAGCCGAAGGCAGACGCTCAACCAGCTGAGTCACCCAGGGGCCCCTATCACACCTTTTTAAATGTCCTTCTGAGGAAAGGAGAGTTGGAAATGTTGAAGAGCAGATTCAACTGGGAACGAGGCTTTGCAATGAAGAAGTGTATGGACACTGAGGCTTGCTCTCAGAAATGACACCTCTAAGGAGATGTAGAGCACAGGACCTGACAGAGTTATTGAACTGGAACTGGTTGCAACCAGCAATGAGATGATTAGTATCCGTTGTAGCTTAAGACCAGATCCGATGGAGGAACTATAGATTGTTTCATGAATTTCCTATAATTCTTCTCAGAAAAGGCAACAGACCAACCAACCTCCAGAGGGGGGCTGTTCCTGAATGGGGTAAAATCTCTATACAGGAAATACAGATCCAGGAGGTGCAAGGAATGGGCTGCGGCTGAGCTCTCATTCAGGCCCTCTTCAGGATGGTGCCGCTCCCTCCCTCAGATGCTGGGAGTGATGGCTAGAGTCCCAGAGCTGAGTCCTCCCTCAGCATTGCCCTCAGGGGTAGGATGTACCCCATCTAGGGGACAGCCCACATCCAGGGAGTACCAAGTAACCAGGGGCCCCTCACAACAAACTTTAATAATACCTTTGCTGTGACCTGTGGTGGAAACATTCTCTCTCTGGGGTTTAGGACTTCTAGATCTGCAACACCCACGGTTGCAGAGCCGGAAAGTTTAAAATCTCTAAGTGGATCTGTGGGAATAATCAAGGCCCATTCTAATACGACTTTAGGTTCCCGAGCCCTGGTATTCTGTCTATTGGAACATAATACCATCAAAGGGTCATTGACTCAGAGTGTTTTTTGGATCCTAGACGATGGAGCAGTGTCCTTGCTGAATCCTCCCCAAGCTGGAACCTCAGCTGCTCTTTGAGAATGCAATTCCTCTGATCCATCAGGCCAGCAGCTTCTGGGTGGTTCAGGAAGTGATATGATTAGCAAATCTATGGTCACGGTCATCTGTCTCTTGGTCCATACCAGATCCTGTATTGTACACAATCCTGTGTTGGTGGTTCAAAGGCCATTCAGATGTGGAGCAGGAAAATCATACCCATTCTTACCGTGTGTTGATTCTAGGTAAGGTATATTGTTGCTGCTTTTAAGGTTGAAAGCGTCCAGTAGAATCAACTTGCCACACACTGGCTGATCGATCTCCTTGCGGACGTTGTCACAAAGGGGACTCCGTGTTGGACTCCATCATGAGCAGGTTGGATATTCTGCAGTAGCAATAACTACAGCAGCTTTGGGAAGTGGGAGCCTATAGTGTTAGTTAAGTCTATGCTGTATATGAACCAAATGTACAAGTACGGGGTTACCTGATGACTCAGGCCCAATTCCAGGTCCACCACATCCATCTTAGGTGAGACCACCATCTGGTTTGTCTGACCTTAAAACTTGGCACGTCTGATGGAACCCAAACCATGGGAAGTTCTGCTCACAAGATAACTTCATATCCAGAGCAGGAGCATGCCAGGAGCTATGTTTCAAATGGCCTATAATTTCCTGGTGCAGATGGTATATCTTTGTTCCAGAAACATATGGGTCTCCACTGTGGTTCTCCTTCTATGGCTTGCCATAAATTTCATAAAGCATCTGCTTCCACCACAATATCCCTATTGTTATACCATATACTCTGTATAGTAACATAGAATCTGCCAGGTCTTATGGCCCAAGCAACAGGGTTTCCTGCATTGTCCTGGACCCGAGACAGAGCTTCCTGCTAAAAACTGTCAGCCTTCCATGTCATTTGTTAAATGGTTTGGAGCAGTTTTTCCTATGTGGAATACATTGTTTCCCCAGTGCAAAGAGGCCAACCAGACACGGTCTCCTTCTAAGTGGTGAGAGATGCAAGAGACAACAACTCCTCTTTTATTTTCAGGGTAATGCTTTTATATGCTCCACTGACATCTAAAACTTTACCGATATGGCAGGCTCCAGAATCTTTGTAGGGTTTGTCTCTTACCTCTGGAGAAAACGTGGCTTACTGAAATGTCGAACACGCTTGCTGTTTTTTGCTTACCTGATTCAATTAGTATTAGGCCTTTGATATAGTGCACCACTGTGATGTTCTGCAGAATGTCCAGACAGTCCATGTCCCTTTGGACTAATTATGATGGAAGGTGGGGGGAGATTAACACAGCCCTGGGGCAAGACTGCATACACATCTTTTTGCCTGTGCCATGTGAAGGCAAACTGCTGCTCACCCTCCTTCCTGATGGGGTTCAAAACAAATGCATTCATCTGTTCCATTGCTGCAGACCATGTCTTAAGTCTGTGTTATCCTGTGCTTGCAAAGATACTCATCTGACAAAGGAACTACAATTGGGGTTCCTACTTGATCAAGTGTTCAGTATGCCATAGTTCTCTCTAGGATGCATTCTCTAGGATGCATAGGAATTTTTCAGTGACAAGACTGATAAATTAAGTGGGGTTATGATGTGGACCACCATTTGGCATACTATAGTTTTCTATGGGTATATTTCTTTCTGCCATTCCACCAGGAGACAACATTATTTTTTTATTTCCTATATTTGCTGGAGGATAGGGGCACTTTCAACCTAGACCCCGTGTCCATGGTACTTGAAATATCTGAGCTAATAGGAGCCAATTTTTCCTAATGTATGGATTCTCCAAGCCATGTGTCTTAGACCCTTTGGGGAGAAGAAGTAGGGTATTTTTATAAACTTTATAGAATTGTAGTAAGCTCCTTCTTGGAACCTGGCGTCTCCTCCAGTTTGTGGGTTCAGAGTTTGAAGGCTAACTGGATTCAGGAGGTTGGGCCAGGGATAATTATTTTCCACTGGGGGGTTACCCATAGCCTCTGATCTCTTGTTTGCTTAGATACTGAGTGATATCCTTGTCAATTACCACCTATCTTCCCCCTCAGTTCTATTAAACATCTCCATAGTTGTATACAGCTCGGGCACTTGACATTTCCCCATTGACCATTTTGTCATTGTATCAGCACCTGTATTGCACTACTGCCTAGCCTCTACCGTTTGGGGATTTTACTGTCTGTGTTGCTCTCTGAAAATCCTGTAGCAGCACCTCCTATGGTCATTCCTTGCCTTCAGAGTTTCAGATGCACCCCCCTACTGGTGCATTGTTCATCTTTTGCTCACTCATATATACCCCCGCTATCCCATGGACTCTTCCACAGAAGAGTCAGATGAAATGCTTGCTGTCTTATCCAGCATTTCACCTAGCAGCATGATCCAACACTTGGCTCTTTCCTCCCCAGTCTGCCCTGGAGTCTTGGTATCCTACTTCATTTAGTGTGAGCCTTCCTTTAGCTGAGCCTTCTGCAGGATCATTGCCAAGGTAGGAAATACTATGTCACTGAAAGTTTCTGGCATACTGACACCCTCCCCGGTGTCCAACTTTATGTTCCCACCCCTTTATCGTGGCACCCTGAGGATCCAGTCACTATCTTAGCTGTATTTTGACTTGGTCCAACAGTTATTTTGTGATATGGTCTCTTTCCTCCATCAGGCTCAGCACTTCTGTGCTTGGGTAATGTGGTTACATAGAAGTATTGTTTTGGTAGCCAATAGGAAAGTGGGGCTAGGTTCCAGGGGAATTTACATTGTCTTGCAAGCCTCAGGTCACCCCATCATCTTCACACAAAATTACAGGCAAAGTGGACAGCTCTGCAGAGGGTTTAGGGTAACCCAGGAATATAGGACTTTTAAATTTGCTGATCCAGATTTCCCTTTCAAATTGTGAAATAACACTTTGTGAATCAGGCACCTGACCTTGGAGTAGCAGATTTGCTGGGGTACAGCATTCAACCTTCTCTGGATCTCTGACAGCCTTTTAATAAATTTCTATGCCTCAGTCTCAGCTTTTTCTGCTTCTAGTTAAATGAGTGTCTCTTACTATGCTGTCACTGAGGTCCTCTAACTTTCATATCTTATGTTAACCAGGTGATTAATTACCCTTAAAACTTACTGTTTTCCTCCAAAGTATCAATGGCCCCTAGAAAGAACCATCTGATTTCATAGTCCTTATGATTAGTATCTCTCCCAAAACTATTCAAATACTTAAAATATTGCACTGACTATGCAATTTCCTCTTACTGGTGTCCCATCTGAATTCACTATTGGTAAAAATTTTAACAATTGCATAACTCCTGCATACTGAGCTTATCCATTGTCTTAGTCTGCTTAGGCTGCCATAACAAAATACCATTGACTGGGTAACTTAAACAACAAGAAAAAAATTTTATTTTCTTACAGTTTTGGAGGCTAGAAGCCTAAGATCAGAGTGTTAGCATAGTCGGGTTCTACTGAGAATTCTCTTTCTGGCTTGCTGAGTGCCACTTTCTTGATCTGTTCTTATATGGCTTAAAAAAAAAAAAAAAAGAAAGAAAGAAAGCTGTCTCTCTCTTCCTCTTCTTACAAGGCAATCAATCCTACTGGATTAGGACCCCATCCTTATGACTTGATATATCCTTAATTAGCTCCTAAAAGCCCAACTTCAAATATAGTCACATTAGGGTTAGAACTTTAACACATGAATTTGGGGGAGGAAGGGATACAATTCAATCCATGGCACCTACAATCAGTGATGGGATTCTGTTCAAGATGCCATTTTGTGATTGGCTTTCTCAGACTGTTACTGGCTCTCATTGGTGGTTTCCCTAGGAACAAACTCTGAGATGTTGAGTTTTCATCCAGGTGATTTATCCAGGAACACTTTTGGGAGCAACACCTTCGGGAGGATAGGGACCAGGGTTGAAATTGATGTAGCTGCAATGGAGTCACTGGTTGATCCCACAGATAGCTTTGGAGCTGTAACAGTCAATCAGAAAAGTCCCAAATTTAGGCAAGGAGGATGAGCATTGGTGTCTCTCCATGACCAGCCTTTGGGTGTGGGTTGCACCCTGAGAAAAGGCAAGTAACCTTGGGTGAGGAAGCTTTTTTTCAGACAAAAGCAATTCCCAGAGAGGGACCTAGCTGTCAGCCCCAGCAGTCATCACTTCCAGAATGCTGGGTAATGAGTATGTGGGTTCTGGAAGACATCTGGACGGGTGGCACACTGTAGCATCACCGCCCAAGACAAAAACAGCTGGTCAAAGATGACATGATTTGGTAAGATTTACTTTGGAAAAATAGAGTAGGAAGAAGGAAGCTAATGTTGCTTAATTAAATTACTGAATTTTAAACTGCTTTTTGAAAATATTTTTGCTTGGCGTGTTTATATTACACTCTAAGATATAAATAGGTACCACTAAATAGATGTAAAACACTTATAAAACATAAGTCACATAAATTTTATATAATATGTGATAAATATAACCCTTCTTCAAATTATTTTCTAAGAACAGAAACTGAAAGAGTTTGGAATATTTTATTATTACTTAAACCTTAGATTTTTTTGAAAAAATTTATAAATTTCACTGCTTTAACACTAATTCCATCTTCTTGTGAATACAACATTAAAAATTAAAAAACAAATCAATTGTTTTTAAGTTTCATTCATTTATGTCAATTTATTTATAAACATTGTCTGAATCAGCACACATTCCTGATTGCATTGTCCAAAAGAATGGAATTTACTGAAGTTATAAATCATTATATAAATCATATAAATCATTGATATGGAAGAGTATTTTCTCATGACAACTTAAAAAAATATCTTGAATCCTCAAAGAGTGCTTCAGAAGTCCTTCTCAGAGAGTACAAAATCCTTCTCTTGTTTAGGTGTGACAATTTGAAAGTACTGTATTTAATTCCAAGATGTTTAGAAAAACCTCAGCCTTAAGCATGACTTTACACTCGGGTGGAAATTTTTACGTATCATAATTCAAACACCTGTCATTACATATATACATCTATTTAGAATTCACTTATAGACCAGTGGAAGAGAGAGAAGAGTGAATAATTGTAATACAGAAAGTCAACATAAGAAATAAAATAGCAATCATTTCTCCTTGCTGGAGGAAGGGACATTTTCATTCTTACTTTAAAAATGGACCAAATTGGGACGCCTGGGTGGCTCAGTTGGTTAAGCGGCTACCTTCGGCTCAGGTCATGATCCCAGCGTCCTGGGATCGAGTCCCACATCGGGCTCCTTGCTGGGCAGGGAGCCTGCTTCTCCCTCTGCCTCTGCCTGCCATTCTGTCTGCCTGTGCTCGCTCACTCTCTCTCCTCTCTCTCTGACAAATAAATAAATAAAATCTTTTAAAAAAAAAATGGACCAAATTTATGTTTCTTTAATCCCACATATGAGTAACAAACTGAGGGTTGTTGGGGGTGGGGCAGGGGGCTGGGGTAACTGGGTGATGGTCATTAAGGAGGGCCCTTGACATAATGAGTACTGGGTGTTATGTGTAACTGATGAATCACTAAATTCTACCCTTGAAATTAACAATACACTATATATTAACTAAATTGAATTTAAATTAAAAAATTTTTAAATGTACCAACTTTAGAAATATCACTCTAAAAAGATTTCATCTGTAGTTCCCAGATTACCCAACATGATTTAAGACGTCATTTCTAGAGATCTACACTTGTCAGTAAAGAGAAGTACTTGAATTCTTTTACTTGGTTGTGGCAACTGCAAGATGCTCATGGAGAAGGTGTTCTGTTTTCACCCAAACATGAGTGTGAGAGTTATACAGTCCATCATAAACAGACTTACTGCTTACTGCTGACTCATATAAATGACTGAGACCTTTACCAGTAGCTTTGATTATACAAATTAATCATTCCAAAATGGATCTTTGTGGGGAGAACACTTTAGTTCTGTCTATAAGAAAACCCTATTATATAAACGAATTTCACTGATAACACATTGAAAAAGAATAAGATATTCCCTAACAAGAATTATGCTGGCAATTCAAACTCCAACGCCAATATCCACGATAATTCCTTAACCAAACTAATTTGTCATTTGAATTTCTTGCATATTTTTTCTAAAATATTATTATCCCATGTTCCCACATTGTTCTAATAAAGTTAGAAGGACAGGTTCTGGCTTTAGACGCTTTCTCTTTTCACTTCAGACCTTTCTTTTTTTCACTCACATTCCCATACATCTGAACTTGTAACCCAAACTTCTTTTCTGAGTTCCTGATCTGTATATCCAGCTACCCACTGAGTACGATCTAGACTCTTCCTTTTATCCTGTCAATCAGACAAACTTTTAACACCTACCACCCCCTATAAGAATAGCTTTAACAACCATTCTCTATTTCTCCCCTCACTGCTTCTGCCTTAGCTCAGCTTTTCAGCATCTCTTGCTTGGATTATCCTGATGGTTTCCTAATTATTCTGTCCACCTAAAGTTTTAGTCCCTACTCATCTATTCTGTACATTATTTCAGTGTGATGTTACTAAAAAGCAAACCTAATCAGGTCATTGTTTTGGTTGCAAACTTTACTGTGACTCCTTTATCTATAAGAACTAGAATAAGATCCTTAAAAAAAAAAAAAAAGGAGAAGAAGAAGAAGGTCCTTAGCACAGCAGAAAAGATTCACCATGACTGGGCCTGGTTTTGCTTCAATCTGTAGCATCTGGCCTCTCTCCAGGGAGTGGGGGGCACCCATCATATATGAACTTCTTTTTTTTTAAGATTTTATTTATTTATGTGAGTGAGAGAGAGCAAAAGCAGGGGGAGAGGCAGATGAAGAGGGAGAAACAGGCTCCCTGTTGAGCAGGGATCCCAACATGGGGCTCCATCCCAGGACCTGGAGATCATGACCTGAGCCAAAGACAGATGCCTAACCAACTGAGCCACCCAGGCACCCCCATATATGAAATTCTTATAATTCTCCAGCTTCACACACTGCTCAGGTCATAGGCCTGTTATCTTTGCCCAAAATTACCATCTGTGTCTTATCAAATTAGAAGAGTTCATCTCATAATTGTGGTTTTGTTTCTTACATCTTCTTATAAAGTTTGTTTGACCTTCCCAATTTAAGTAGGGTAACCATATAATTTTTTTTTGGCGGGGGGGGGGTCAAAACTGGGATACCCTGGAAAGTATAAGAAGATGAAACTAATACTAAACTCCAAAGAGTGTTTGGGGCAAGGGTCACGGCCAGGACTGTGCCAGGCAAACTGAAATGTAGGATCCCTTTTCTATGAACAGAGTCGATT
Organism: Mellivora capensis; assembly: GCA_004024625.1. Taxonomy (NCBI): domain Eukaryota; kingdom Metazoa; phylum Chordata; class Mammalia; order Carnivora; family Mustelidae; genus Mellivora; species Mellivora capensis. Next base: position 106,607 of record PISX010003921.1, read on the forward strand.
GTTCTCTTTGCATTGTACTTTCTTCCCTTGTGTCAACCACTACCCTCATGCTTATTACACTGTTTTGAAATTATTTATATGTCTTTCTCACCTACTGGGCCCATATGGGTTAAGCACTAGGCTTTGTTCATCTTTGTATACATGACAATTAACACAGCCAATCTGATCAGGTCATCAGTAGGGACTTGTAGTAGAAGCTCTGTCACTGATTACACAAATAAAAGCATCAGTTTAGTAAAGCTAGTTTGCCAAAGCCATATATCTTCCTCAATGTTAAAAGCCTGTGAAGCCAGTCTGGAGGCAAGCCATCCCATGTGATCCCCTCGAGATCATTCTTGGAACCCAGATTTTCAAGACAGTATGAACGGCCAGGGTCAGGGAGGTGTAGACATGTCTGACAAACAGCATAAAGGGCTAGATAGTGCCCAGAAACCACAGACCAAATGGAAGCCAGATGCAGATAAATTAAGAGTTGAGGACATCCATCCCAGTATGGAAAGAAGGTTAAAGTAAAATAGAGGGTCAAAAATTAGAAGGGGTCAAAACAACCACCACATGACACAACGAAGAATCCGACAATTTGGGCTGATTTAACCTTGACCAAGCTTCCAGGTGAAGTTTGGTGTATGGGGCTAGTGATGAGGAAGCACGTGAAACAAGTGGACTTAGCATCAACCAATCTGAAATATAGATATCTACTTAGAGATATGCAAACATATAATCTCACAGGTTCTTCCTTCTGGAAGGTCAATGCATAAACATGTGATCCCGTGTACAAACTCTAGTATACATCTACCTGTGTGCTTATCAAGTTGCATGATCTATGTAAGCAACAAGTCATTTTCATTTTATCTATGCATTTAATTTCTACAGAATTTTGGTTTTCTTAAATACACAATTTTAAAAATCCCTTATTATTAGAAATTAGCTAAGCCCAAGACATTGCACGTTCTGATGAAATCAAGGTTTCTTAATAAGGAACAGAATACTGTTTTGATTACTCAAAGTTTTATTGCTCAACTTAAATATCCCTTCCTCAGAGAGGCCTTCTCAAACCTTCACTTAAATCATCCCAGCTGGACACAAAATATGCCCAATATAAAAATATTCTCGTCTGTCGCATTTACATTTTATTTCAAATTAGATACATTTCAACTCTATTTCCTCACCCATCTGCAGGGAGGCAGGAAATCTGAGGAGAGCGAGGGCGGTGATGCCCTTGGTAATACTGACTCTCTTCAATAAATTATCTCCATTGTATCGGGTCTTTTTTTTTTTTTTTTTTTTGTAGTGATTCATTCTCCAAGAAACATTAATATCTTCTCCCTTGGTGTTTTGTCTCTTTGAAGCTTGGTCTGACTATCTGTTCTCCACCAAAGTTGTTTTCTTTGTTATCAGTAAAGCCACCATCTGCTAGAGAAGGAGGGTCCTTTAATGGGACTTGAAATGCTAACAGTGTTGCCTGAGGCAAAAGTCTGAAGTTAGAATTTGGCCCACAACCATCTTTGCTTTCAGCACCAATGCAACCTCCTCCCCTGGGCACCCAGCATCCTCTTGGGTTCTCTGTTTATAGACCTCCCTGGTAGCGCTTGCTTTTCAGACACCATCCATCCCCTTCTGTCAAAATCTTTCCCATGTCCCGTTCCAACTCAGGCAACTGTCTCCTGGAAATCACCATGGTGAACAAATCCATGCTAAAGTGTTGCTAATATATTCCCTGAACTGACAAAATTCTCCAACCAAGGAAAAGGGATGAATCTCCATGGTGCAATTTCTGGCCAGAAAATAATACATTTGGTAATTCGACAATTCTATTGCCCGCCACTTTCACCCCTCAACCTCACCCACCCCCAGCCCACCCCGAAAAAACATATCACATTGGTTACTGCCAATTCTGCCTGGGTAGGACTTGGGCTAGGGTGAGGTCAATATTTGGTTTTAATTTTCATGAGTTGTTGCTTTGTGACTCTATCTTAATCCTGCCAGCTCTTTGTTCATAAAACACACTTCAGTAGATACGATGGCTGCAAACCTAACTTCAGAGAGGGAGTTTGGGAACCCGTGACAGTTCAAAATAGTGGGCAACCATAGAGGAAAGCCTGGAGAGCTAGAGAGGAGAGCTTTCTCTGCCTAGAAGATATACATTGCTTTCACCCCAATCCAGGTTGGTCTGTAAAAATTCTCCCCGGCAGCTGCAGCAGGCATTTTGCAAATGACATTATATAGGAGGCATTTTGTAGAGGGCGTTTCGCAGCGCACATTAGCAGAATGTATTTCCGTACTTCCGTGAATTTGTGAATTAGCAGATCGCACTAATGACAGCCGTAGCAATAGAACTACAATTAGTGAGAATTCTAGATGAGCGAAAAGAGGCTCTGTACTTTAAGAAATTGCAACTACAATATAAGAACTTTCTGTAATACAAAGAAATCATCAAACCAACTTGAACAAAGACTGAGCAAAGTAGAAAATGAATGAGATCAACACACACTGCCGGACCAGCGGGATAAATGAGTAGTATTGTAACAGATTACAATTTCTTAGAGGGGGGCGGAAATGGTTACAAGCCAATGCACACTCTGCAATTTAACTTATATTTGACATGTATCTATGCTTATTTTAACTCAGGAAATGTTATAAAATTTATTTCCTTGTATGTATTCCCATCCTTTTTGTTCTTGTATTATTAGAGTTACGAGTAAGATGTTTTATTCAAATAAACTGAGAATTTTGAATTGAAATTAAGATTTTACTGGATTCCAATGCTTAAAGCATTTTAATAGCTTCCAGTGGCCCTTAGAATAAAATCCAGTCTTTATTCTGTAGCTTACAAAGTCTATAGCATCTGGCTAAAATCTCCCTGCTAGCCTCAGTGCAGTCACTCCTCACCTTGATATGGACTTTCCAACCACCCTTTCCTTTCCCCTCCCTCTCAAGACTTTATTTGTCAGAGAAAGAGAGGGGCATAAGCAAGATGGGGGCAACAGCCAGAGGGAGAAGCAGCCTCCCCACTGAGCAAGTAGTCCAATGGGGTACTCGATCCCAGGAACCTGAGATCATGACCTGAGCCGAATTCTTTCTTGAATGTCCTAACACCCAAAACTCTTTCTTACTTTAGAGTCCTGCTGTCCTACTACCAGATATCTATTTCGACAGCTGACAATTCTTCTGTGCCCTGGTAGTAGGCCTGGCTCCTTCTAAAACTTAATGTCACAATTTATATACAGCCTCCTTGGAGAGACCTTCCCAAATCTCCATATTTCAACTGATTTCTTCTTTGTTCTCCCACAACGCCCACTGTAACCTATTAGAACTCAATCTTTAACCTATGGCAGGAAGCACTGGGTGCGGTGCATAAACAATGAAGCTTAGAACACTGATAAAATAAATAAAATAAAATAAAGGAACTCAACCCTTACCTTTATACCACTCAACACAAAATCTGCTTTTTTGGGTTCTCTTTCTTGTTTCATGTGTGTTGTTGCCTGCCTATTCCACTCTGCTGAAAGCTACATAAGCGTGGGGTCCGTGTCTGCACTATTCATGACTCTGTATCCTGCCCCACTTGCTTTGGCTGGGGTGGGCTCCAAAGACATATACTCTTTGTGTATGTAGACCTTAAGTGACAATTCTTTATTTGGAGGACTTATGCGAGGACAAGAAGAGGACCGAGAGAAAAAGAAAGTGAAATAAGAAAAATAGGAGAAACAAATCTAAGAGTACAGTCCAGGCTCTCCATTCCCACACTGGTTGTGTAGCTTCACAAGACACACAGCAGTTGCCCAGCCTTGAAGGACATTTCTGGGTGGGCTAAACACAATCACTGTGCCTTGGAATGGCCGATAGGAGGGAGGAAGGGAAAGCATTTCCGTCCTATCTCTTTTCTCTCATTGACAAAGTTCTCTAAGAGGCAGTTAAGCACCCAACTTCTTATACTGCTATCTCTACATTGCTGGGTAGCCATTAGGACACTGGCCTGCACGCCCTGTGTTGTGCTAAGGAGTGGGAGGAGGAAGACGAGTCCGTATGGGTCTGGTCAGCACAAGCCTGGGTTCCAGCTCTGTGTGGCTTCCACTGCATGGCATAGCACCGGTGGTGCCAGAGCTCAATGTTACTGTGACAGAGCTGGGTGACGGCCACTACCACCATGGCAACACCAGTGGCAGCAAGAGCTTTCCGTGACCAAGTGGCCAAGGGTGTAAGCGAGAGACACAGGAGGCCAAGGAAATTGGAAGAAGTGCGCTAATCAGAACTGATTTCTGCTCAGTCTGTGTTTGTTGAGTGAACCATGGAAAAATGGATAAATTTAATGCTGGTGGTAGACCACCTTAGTAAGCAGATCCACCTAGAGCCTGAAAGGTCTGAACACTCCTTGTTTAGAAAGAAACGATTCCTGGTAATATGTTTTAAAACAATGCTGTATTACTTATCACCTCCAGATCTTCAATGGAACAGGGTCTGTCCGATATACCCCAGTTCAGCCCCCACTCAATGTACCAACACCCTCACCTTCCTCTCAATACACATGGAGTTCTGCACTCTTTCTCCATTTGTTACATCATCATCTGCTCTCGTTTGATCCATCTTTCTATACCTCAACAGATCAACTAGCATCTATTTCTTGGGTATGTAGTATGGACAGGCAGGAGAGGAACAGATGACTAGCAGTTAGGGGAGCTGGAGTGGAATCTTAGCTCCCATTTAATGCAAGGTAGCTGTAAGGCAGGCTCAGCCAGTGGGCATCCTAGCATGGGATCGGTGTGAAAGGGAAAGAATCTGGGAATGAGTAGCTTTGAGGATGGGCTACTAATCTGGCTGATGATCGAAATGGATAACCACCAGCTTGGATTATAAGATCCCAATGACGTCAAAGTTTGGAGTTCAAGTTGAGTTACCACTGATATATAAGTGTGGCTTCTACAGTGGGCGGAGAACTGAAGCTCATGGCAAGGGATGGCAGTTTTACTGTTGACATGTTTGTTATTTGCTTCAGTTTAGAAAAGAATATAAGCCCTGAAGCTTGGTGTATATGAAGCTGATGCCAGATGCTGAATGGAAGAGCCAGGCAGAGAGAAGAGATTTTTGAGTACCTACCCTGTGGTAGGCTACATACATACCACTACTTCAATTAAATTGGTCCTTACTAAAACTTTATAACTTTTTTCATCATGATAAACGTACTCTTTAATCTCCATTCCCTATTTCCTCTATTCCCATGCCCACTCCCCCTCTGGTAACATCAGTTTGTTCTGCATAGTTAAGAGTCTATTTCTAGGTTTGTCTCAATCTCTTTTTTTTTCTTTGCTCATTTGTTTTATTTCTTAAATTCCATATATGAGTGAGGTCATAATGGTATTTGTCATTCCCTGGCAGACTTTTTCACTTAGGATTTTACTCTCTAGTTCCATCTATGTTGTTGCAAAGGGCAAGATTTCATCATTTTTATGGCTGAGTAATATTCCTTGTGTGTCTCTACCATATCTTCTTTATACATTCATCTGCCAATGGACACTAGAGCTGCTTCCACATCTTGGTTATTGTAAATAATGGTGCTATAAACATAGGTATGGGGTGAACATATCCCTTTGAATTAGTATTCTTCTATTTTTTGAGTAATATAACCAAGAGTGCAATTACTGGATCATAGAGTATTCCTATTTTTAAATGTTTGAAGAAACTCCATACTCTTTTCCACGGTGGTTTGCAATCCCACCAACAGCACAAAAGGGTTCCCCTTCTCCACATCTTCACCAAAACTTTCTGTAGACTTTTTAAGATTCCTGTTTTGGAGAAGAATAAATTGAGGCTCAGTAAAGTTAAGCAACTTCCCCATTAGAAGGCAGTCAGATCTGTCTGGAAAGCTTATGGTCTCCCATCATATCAAGCTGATTTATACAGAGGCAAGTCCTGGGGATGCAGACTTTGAGACTCCTAATCATGCACTCTCAAGAGCAGATCAAGTCTCCAGTCCCAATAGGGTTTAGGGGCTGGACTCACTCCAGTGTCCTCACTTTATGCCCTTGGACAAAGTATTCCACCTCCACTGCCTCCTCTCCCTTTCTCTAAATGAGCTAAAGTCTTCTTCAAGGGCCGAGGATTTATCTTGTTTGTTCAAATACTAGTAATGCTATGTGAACTGAAAAACCAACCAGCAAAATGAAAAGCATTTTGAGGTCTTTGCCCTCAGAGAAATTCCAGACTTCTTGGAGAAAAGGAGGAATATTCCTGAAATTGTCTTTAGCAACCACAGAGGATGAAATGACTATCAGAGTATATGTCCGTATATGTGCGTGTGTGAGAGATAGAAATGAAGGAAGAAGTTTCCAGAGGGGTCATCATTTTGTACAAGGAATATGAAAGCAAGAAGAATGTCCTGGTGAGGAAGGAGGGATATGGAGAAAGTGTGCATAAGCAGAGGGGCAGGTGGGATCTGAGGCAATTACTGCTCTTCCTCAGGACTGCTGGAATAGCTTCTATGGTCCTGTTCACACAGACCAAATGTTTGGTTATAAGAATGCCCTCCTCCACCCCTCACCCCCTCCAAACTAATACACACATACCCACACTCAAGAAAATAAACTATAATTTTCCCCCCCAAATCTCTGTAGCTGCTTTTAATTTGGCTTCCAGTCTTATTTGTTAGAGTAAAAGAAATATTACCTACTCTTCCTCATCTCATGACTCTGTGCCCCATCCCTTAATAAAATATAATAAGTATATAAAAATTATTTATAAAATTATATATATTTTATATATAAAATTTATATATTAAATATTAATTATATATAATATATAATTAATAAAAATAGCTCCTCTATTTGCTTTTCATGCCCAAGGGCATTCTATGAAAAAGGAGGCGAAAAGGAATACCAGAAGATTAAAAATAGAAAATTTACAACGTTGGATTTCCTTTGAAGTTAAGGAATCACTTATTTAGGATTCCATTTTCTGTTCCATTTATTTGAAATAAAAGCAAAGGAAACCAGAAATGAGTGTCAGAGCGATGGCACCCACACGCAGAGGTAAACAACTCGGTCTGAAAAAAGAGTAACAGACAGTCATGTTCCCAGTTGGGCGACTGTACTTTTACTCACATACACACTCTATAAGCTAGTTGCCCACTCAGTCAGAGCTTTCTGATGCACTATCATATTGGACTTGGGACACTTTTATGCTGCATCTTACCCCAAAGGTAGAAATTGTTCCAGTTGAACATAGCATCTTTCTTTACGTTCGAGCCATGTGCGGACAATGAAAACAATCATTCTTATTTTCACAAGTCAGGAAAACTTTTTGCTTCTGCATCACTCAAATCCAGCCAAATCACAGAGCTGACACTCTCCATGTGTTGAACCTTCAAGGAAAGTAGATCCCTGGGATAATTTTACCCCTTTTCCTCAAAGGTAACGAAGTGATGAGTGTGGTCGGTCCGAAATCCCCAGACCTCGCCAGCCTGTATCTATGACTGTTTTAACATCAACAACGAAGCCTGTTTTGTTTTTTTCTACTTTAAAAATATTTAACTGAAAAACCTTTCAGGAACATTAGAAAGAACAGGGAAAAAAGAACCGTTTGTCTAAAAGTACAAGTATTCAAGGGAAATTCAGGGGGAAAATGTAACGGATAGCGTTGAAACGTAATATACCCCTTGCCAGGCTCCCCTCTCTCAGACGTCCTCTTCTCAGAGTATTAGCATCCCAAAGCAATCTGTATTCCTCTCCATCCACGCCTGAAAAAAAAATGTTTATCATATATATGTATGTGCATCCATAAAAATATATTCCAGTGTTTCGTGTATTTTAAACATATATGTAAGTGGCGGCATATTGTACTTATCCTTCTGCAATCTGCTTTTTTCACTCAAGATTTTGTTTTTGAGAATTATCCATGTTGATGCAGATAGAAAGTTAAACATTATTTTAGGCAGTGAAAACATCCCAGCTCACTGAGGAAATCTTGTCAAGTCCCAACGGTATTTTGTAGACATCCCCGGAAGCTACTTTAGCTTCCGGTGCTTTAGCCAGCCATCCTCTGGCTGCTGACTTAACACTTTTCTGACACTGAGGCTGGGAAAACTGGGACTTGTGGATCCAGTTGTCCTCACTGTTGCCACCCACAGGGCCAACTGAGCAAACATTCTTCCCTCACCAATGGTGCACCCTTCACCCCAATCTCCAGGCACCACTGTCCCTGATACGAAGGTCCCCAAGAAACCAATAGTTTGTTGTCAAATGAGAAAGAGCTCCCACACTTCCTCTTAACTAGTAAGAGGTCTGCGCTTGGGTATTTTAAGTGTTCACAATTTGAGTGAGCTCCTTTCATATATACACAGGGCTGTCGATATTTCTACCCCCGCCTCAGCAGGCCCACCAACTCCTGATGGAGTCAGCTTGGGATGCAAGCTCAAATTTCAGGTACTGAGATGGTCTCTCTTCCTCCAGCCCTTTGCTGGGCTTCTTTCCTTTCTTTGTTTCTTTCTTTCTTTCTTTAGATCATATTTGTTTATTTGGCAGAGAGAGAGAAAGAGAGATCACAAGCAGGGAGAGCAGGAGAGGAAGAAGCAGACCCTGCTGCTGAGCAAGGAGGCTGACTCAGGGCTCAATCCTGGCACTCCAGGATCATGAACTAAGCAAAAGGTAACTGACTGAGTCACCCTGAGCCCCATGTGGCCAGGTTTCTGAGTGAGTCTTCTTTCTCTCAAGTAGCTGCTTGGAGAGGTCAGATGGGGAGGGAAAGAATACCAGTCAATTCCATTCATCCGAAAAAGGTGAAACCCAGATTGGGCTCGGCTGGATCTCAAATACATCAGAATTGAGATGAGAGACCCATGCTTTCCATGACATGTCATCCTTCAGAACACAATTCCCTGCGTGGAAGAGTTCTATGAGATCGGGGTGGCAAGCAGAAACACTGATAGTTAATCTCTCCAAATTCTTACTAAAAAATTATCTTCTGAAGACTGAAGACAGCAGATTAAATCTATTCAAGTTCCATGTCAGGCCTTTCATAGACTGTTTTTTTCTTTGGTTAAATATGTATTTGTTGACTTAAAAGAGATCACAAGTAGGCAGAGAGAGAGGCTGAGAGAGAGGAGGAAGCAGGTCCCCCGCTGAGCAGAGAGCCCGATGTGGGGCTCGATCCCAGGACTCTTAAAATAACCTTCCTCAGTGGGTTAAAGCCTCTGCCTTCAGCTCAGGTCATGATCCAGTCGTCCTGGGATCAAGCCCCACATCGGGCTCTCTGCTCAGCGGGGGACCTGCTTCCTCCTCTCTCTCAGCCTCTCTCTCTGCCTACTTGTGATCTCTGTCAAAAAATAAATAAATAAATAAAATCTTTAAAAAATAAAAATTAAAAAATTAAAAAAGAAACCTTAGTTATGTGAAATTAACATAGCGATATTTACTATGGCAGTTCAGAGTGAAGATTTAATTTAAAGTATGTAGAATCACGACATCACTACCTAATGAATATCAGTTCCATTTTTAGGTCCAGAGCATATTAATTAAGGCTTAAAAAAACAGGAAAGGGATAATAAATATTTTTTGAATGGGCTTAGATAATGAAATCCCAGAAATCTGGTAATAAGCACATGGAAATATATACAATGCTTAGAAAATGCTTTTAAAACTTCATGTCAGCTCCCAGTCAATTTCCTCACTATTGCAACAATGCCTGCTTGTTTCTGAAAGACATAGGATGCACTGAGACCCTCAACCTTTGTCTTTGCTAATCTGTACATTGTAAGTACTTAGCACAGAACTGACTCAGTGCCGGCATGGGGCAGCACAAGCCAGCATGGGGCTGTGGCTGACTTTAATTTGGAATCCTAAGTGAGCCCCCTCAGCAGGACACCTGAGCTCACATCACCTGCCCTTGTCAGTCATTTTGCCTTTCCCTCCAATTCTACTTCAGATAAGACCCCCAAGGAAAGACGGGAAATCACACCATCCTCAGAGGGTGGGAAAGTTCAGCCTAATCTGAAACCCAAATTGGCCTAACAGCTTTTTGTTCTAAAAATAATTTTTTAGGGCTTTGATAATTTGTCTTTTAAAGACACATTTTACAATGGGATGGCTGTATATAGATATAATGAGCTTGCCATAGAAGGGTCTTATTTGTAACAGAACAGATGTAATTTATCTGCAACCAGGAATGTCCAGAAAAGAAAAGGGCATAAAGCAACTGAGAAAATGGAGCATTGACAATGTGCAACACCAGCATTTCTCCAGTGGAACTCAGGTGCTCACAATCACTTGTCTGGTCCGATTGCTCATGACCTTTGAAGACTCTTCTGAGTAGTTGACTCTCCACAGCACAAGTAGCACTATCAAAGTAATGAACCCATAAGAAAACATGGTCAGGTAGGCAAGTGACATTGGGTATAGAATTGCCCACTTTGCTCAGTGACCTCCTTCCACTGAGAGCCACAATTTACTGGCTCTCCATCATTTTCCCCATACCTCATTTCTTTTCTTCTTTTTCTTGTTCATTTTCCCATGTACCACCTTGTCTTACTTAAAAATAAAAGCCACCATTTACTAAATACTCTCAATTTGCCAGGCACTTTGCATGTCCTTCAGATGTATGGTCATATCTCCCTCATCCATCAGCCCCCTGAAGTAAGCGTCATCGTCCCCATTTTACAGATGTGGTAACTGAGCCATAGAGACATAAAGGATTTGGCCAGTTACAAAGCCAGCTAGTGGTATAAAGATTTCATACCCTGCATTTTAACTTTTCTTTGGAATTTTTAAGTGTGCGGTTGATACAGGGAAGTCTGCCAGATTCAAGTTTTCCTGAAACAAGATGTTATCTTCTCATTTTGCATAAAATGAATCATACTTAAAGGCATTGAATCCAGAATCAACAGAATAGTAAGTCTTTAGATCTTCGACATGCAGGAGGACACACTGAGCCCAAAAATTCCTCCTGAAGCCCAGCACCCACTGGGCTCATTGGTGAAGCATAAACAGAGATGCTCAGCCTTCCAACGGCCCGACATGTGCCAAAAACCCTGTCTTGGGAAATAATATTCAGAAAGAATGTCCTAACAGACACACGATCCATCATTTTATTGCTGGACTAATCTAGAGTGCTGCAGATTTCAATATGTCAGGCCCCCCTAGAATAATTTTTCCTAGATTTAATTTTATGACCTCAATCTGATCACCAAGTGTGACAGCAGGAGACAATGTCCAGGGGGCACCTTCACATACAACATGGAGTTGCTTGGCAGGTGACCCTGTCCAGAGACGAGCTCTCTGAGTATCACCCTAGAATTTTCCAGAAAGATGTTATGAGCCTGCTTTCTACTCCTCCATCCTGTGCTTATGCCTAAAAAATTCAAAAAAATGAAATTCTTTCAGGCTTCAATGGCTGGAACAAAATGTTTCTCCTGATTAATGGCACACTTCCAATTCACAACGAAATGCTTCTGGTATTTTTATATATAAAGTTTTCCAGAATCTCAGAGAAAGACCTATGCCTACTTTTAATGATTTCAGGACTTCATGGCATACATTTTTATTCTACAATTCCCTTTCATTATTCTCTTATCCTAATAACCTCATCTTCATCTTTAAAAAACATTACAGGATTACAGACATTTTTAGACTGCTCAAACCCTGTAGGAAGAAGACAAAAAATAATTCATAAATATATCTACATAAGGTATCTAAACATTTTTTTAAATTTAAGACCAGTATATGCTAAGAGAGCAGATCTTAAGGTTTCCATCACAAGGAAAAAAATGTGTAACTAGGTATGGTGATGGTATTAATTAGATTTATTGTGGTGATCATTTCACAATATATACAATATCAAATTGTTACATGGCACACCTGAAACTAATATCATATGTCAATTATATCTCAGTAAGAAATAGAGTTTATTTATTTTTTTAAAGATTTATTTGGGAGAGAGAGCGAGTGAGCGCGAGCACACAGGAGAAGGGGAGAGGGGCAGAAGAAGAAGAAGACTCCCTTCTGAGCAGAGAGCCCAACGTGGGGCTCAATGCCAGGACCCTGGGATCATGACCTGAGCCGAAGGGAAATGCTTAACTGACTGAGCCACCCAGGCCCTCCCAAAAATAGAGTTTAAAAATAAATAGAAGTATATTTTGTTTTTATCGTATTGCAAAAGCAACATGTGATTCATTATGGAGGTATTAGGCAATCCACATTATCTAAAGAACATCAAAAGAGAAAATGGACCATCAAAGATTATCAAAGACAATAGAAAATACCCCTAGGTCCAAACCCAGGTAGATATTATTTTGTAGCCTGTTTTTGCTTGTGTCATTGTGTGAAGCACATTTCCATCTTCTGTGGATGTGTATATAGTACATCTATTCCTTATTTTTTGATGTGTATATTGTATTCTGTCACATGTACATACCCAAATTAATGGCCCACTAATTTGGGGCCTTTAAAACATTTCACAGTTTTCACTGTTATGTTATATTGAACATCCTTGTAGAAAAATCATTAAAAACATTTTTAAAATATTTTACAATAAACTAGATTAAATTTTGAAGTGTTGAGAATTATAATTCTGATGCTCACAAACATGGTCAACTCAATCAAGCTAGTGCGTCTCTCTCTCCCACATCTTCTCTTCACTTATAGTCTTGACCAGGGTTTCCCAAACTCCCTTTCACTTGGAGACAGAAAATATTGGTGATCTTGACAGTTCTAAGTTTTTTTTTTATTATTATACTGTTTTTTACAAGTTTACAACTAGAAAATCGGGAATGAATGCCTATCCATAGCTATCAGTGAGTTACAGCCCTAGTCTCTGAAAAGTAATGTCCATCTCTTCACAGTTTCCAGAGAAAATAAATGCTCTGTTGAGTTTGCTGAATTTTATAAATGTGGGAGCCAACTCAGGATTATGATGAATGCTCACACAGACTATATTAGTTCTTGCAGCTTTCTTTAAAAAAATATATGAATAGAAAATATTTTAATTGACTGACTTCTAAAACTTGCTCCCGAGGATGGAGGTCCCAGATTCTCCAGCAAGCTGAGCACTGTGTTTCCAAAATGCCCACCCGAGGCTGCTACCCCTTTCTCAACTAAAGAACTAAGATTGACAAAAGAAGTTAAAAGTATACCTTTGATTTTGAAGAGGCTGTGGGTATCAGTTAAATCACAACCAAAGGTATTCTGGTGTTCTGCTTTGTACAAGCTAAAGGAAGCCCTTGAAAAATGCTCCAAGAGTGACTGCTGTCATGGTAACAGTGTTGTTGGTGCTGGTTTGTGGGGTAGTTACTTGGATTTAATCTCATTCATGGGGGCGTATGGAGCTTTGAATTTACATCAGCTATAACAAAATTCAGGCACAAATCACCCAAAGTTTTATTTTATTTATTTATTTTTTAAAAGATTTTATTTATTTATTTGACAGAGAGAGAGATCACAAGTAGGCAGAGAGGCAGGCAGAGAGAGGGGGGAGGCAGGCTCCCTGCTGAGCAGGGAGTTTGATGGCAGGGCTCGATCCAGGACTCTGGGATCATGACCTGAGCCAAAGGCAAAGGCTTTAACCCACTGAGCCACCCAAGCACCCCTCACCCAAAGTTTTTTATGAGGAAAAAATCCTGGCCTGTTTCCTCTTTTGCCTCTTAGCGCTCTTCCTCACCTATCCCCCACCTGTGTCCGGGCAAGGTGGGGGGAAGCACACTCCCCACCTTCCCACCATGAAAGGGGAGCTTCCTCCACTAGGTCTGTCTTATATATTGTCTCCATATGCTGCTGGGAAACCTCTTCTTGAAGTCAAGTGATAAAGTTGCACTTCTGTTTCCAATGGCACACGTCCAGCCCGGAGTGAGACTGGCAGCTTTGTGAGAACCCTTCTCAACTGGGTCGCCGAGTACAGTAGTGCAGCTGGAAAACGTTTTCTCACTGTTGTGCCCCAAGACTGCGGTTAGTCTCAAATTCCTGTGAATGTGACTAAAAAATGTTTGCGTTTTAGCCACAATCACTAACAAATTATGCTCGGCTATTCAACGCACAGACCAAAAGAGAGCCTGACCCCATTATCAAAACTCAAACCCAGATGGCGAGGAGTCCCAGCCTAATGAGGGCCTCTCCAGTCATTTCAAACAAATTTCTTGTCAATCATGCCACATCGCATATGGGGTCTCCTTTCAAAGGCATCAGAGATTGAGGATTCAGAGGCCTTCCAGAGCAAAGCAATGCCTTCCTCCTAAAATTAGTTACTCATTTTAGAAAGTCTTAAGAACATTTCCTCCTTCTCTTCCTCCCTCCCCTCACCAAGAAAAAAGATTCTAGGCCCTCGAAGCTGGATGACTGTATCAGACTCAAATCTTGAAATGGAGCAGCCAGAAAGTCTGAACTACATTCTTGGCTCACTCCTTAGGGGGAAAAAATGAACTCAGAGGAGGCGAATATCAAAAAGCCTATGCTTCTGAGGTCAAAATAAACTTACTAGAAACTGTAATTCTAGAACCCTACTCTCATTTCTGTTACAAGGAAGAGCCAGAAAGAGAACCACACCATCATCTGAACTTGAAAAAGGTGCGGAGAGCAGGCCTTGTATTTCCATCTTGGGGGTAGGTGCAGAACTCTGCCTTCTGCCCAAAAGGGTTTGGTCACGTGGTCCTGTCTTGACTCTTTTGTTGGGTCCTAAGAGCTTTGGTCACTTCTCTACCCTCAGTGAGTCAAAGCCTGTGCTCTTCCCCTTGGTGTTTTCCTCCCCTGTCCATACACCATGCATGCTTCTTAACTACCAAGCGTCACCCCTGATGTTCTCTCTGGCATCCCTCGCAGGCTGCCACTTTCGGGGGTGGATTCCCTCCCCCGGAAAGGAAGCCACAGCTGTGTGTCCTATGAAAGCACCGAGCTGCTTGCTGTGCACGAAGCAGAAGAAAACCAGTGTAAATCACAGTCCTAATTGCCCATATGGGAGATTTGCAAAGAAGGGAGTGAGCAAAATGGAGGAGCAGGGCAAGTGGTGAGCAGAAGGCTGAGACCGCAGTGCTGAGGGAAAAGCAGCCACCAGATCGGCAAGTTTGGAAAACTGTTCTTTCTGTTCCTGCTGCCTGGGATTCAGAGAGGGTTTTAGAGTGAAACAAAAGTCCGATGGTGTGAGGACGAACTCCATTTTCTGTGTGAGCCTGAGTAAAGAGAAAGATAAACAGAACCTTTCACCGATAGGCATATTTTAGAGTTCAAGTGTGACATGACGGGTCCAAAATAGATTCCACATGATTGGAGCAGATCCAGAATCCCAGTCCCTGAATAGCAATCAGTGTTGGAAGCTAAGAGCCGGCATCCACTATCATCACATAAAACATGGAAGAAACAGCAAATCCTACACAGCTGTTAGTGAATAAGGACAATCCATATGTGTAGCTTTATGCTATGGACACATTTTCTTAAATTACTCAGCTTAGTTTAAATTGAGGCTCTCTTTGACTTTTTACGTGTCTTTAACGAACACTCAGAATCTTACAACAACTTTCTTTCATGAGTTTTCCTTTCAAAGAAGGAGAGTTATGCTCTTTGCAATACTCAATCCAGGCAAAACTAATAACCCAAGGGCTTCATGCTGGTTTATTTTCATGGAAAGTTCTTCATAATTTGAAATCACAGAGGGTCACAAGCATCTGAGAAGATACAAGCTAAAATGTCTGAATTCTATGACTTCATCATGAGGGATGTTGGTAAGTGGTGGGGGCTTCTGGTTTCAACCCAGTGTAGGCCCTTCAGGTCCATTGTGGCATAATTGAAACCCTGACAGTATGCAGATAGGAGGAGGGGTGGCAGGGGGCAAGGAACAGAAAAGGAGGCTTACAGGAGAGATGGAGCCCATGGGACCCAGATGTTTCTTCCACCATTTGTAGATAACTGTTTTTTCTTTGAATCAGTCACCAGAAGGCCTTCCTGACCAGGTCCTCTGCATTTGGCTAATGTTTAGCACATTTAAGAAAGCTTTAAAACTTTTATAATTTGAGAAATTCAGCTGTAGGTCATTCTCCAGCTTTAAACCTAGTCTAAAGGCCCCCCATTCTAAATGTGCATCTGGGAGAGACCATCAATCCATGAGGGTTCCCTTCCACCATTTTTGGGAGCCATAGTACTGTGAAAGTCAGTAAACGACAAGAAATGGATAATTGAGTGATTATGAAGGAATAGTTGATATAGTGCATATCACAACTGTGTTCAAATTGGCAGGGAAATCAGCATCCTGCCTCAAACCAAACCGAAATGATAGAAAAGAGACAGTGGATCTATCCCCTGTGTTGATATTCCCCTCTTTGTTTGGATGTTTTCTTATGTATCTGAAATTCTGTGACTCTCACTTTGACACATCATGAACTGTTTGTTTCCACTCATTTTTCATTGGTTATATCCATAGGAGTAATCCTTCAGTCATGGAGGAACAGATCGAACCACAGATCAGCAGCACAGAATTCCTACAGGTTATCATTCTAGTGGAGTGAAAAATGTCAGGAGAAAAATGACAAATTACTTGCTCTCTTCATGTCATGGTATGATGAATGTAAGTCTTCACAACACAAAAAAATAGTACTTCCAGAAAAAATTTTTGGTCACTTTGGAGGGTTACTTTTTTCCTCTATACTCTGGAGTGATGCAAGCATAACAGCATATTTGTTTAAATGGAGGCCGGTGATGGCCTGCCATAGTTTAACTGCTAAAGTTACAAACAAATAAAACTTTAGTGTGTTGCAAAGCATTGATCCATGGTTTTCACAAATATCATAAAATTACATAATCATAAAGCTTAGAGCTTAAAGCAAACTATGGATCACCTAGTCATGCCCTATGCCTTCTGAGAAATCAGGTATTATTATGGATATTCCATAGATAAAGAACCGGAACTTCAAAAAGGCAAACTGTCTTTTTCAATTTCACCCAGCTAGTAAAAAGTGTCCTAGGGATTGGAACTCTTGCCTTCTGCTCCTGGAACAGTTCTTTGTGTAGAACGGAAATCCAACCAGCCTTAAATCCATGGGGAGAAAAAGTGGACTAGTGGCTTCCAGAGACTGGGTGGAGGAGGGATAGGGAGTGACTACTTAACTGGGATACAGTTGGCTTTGGGGATAAAAAGTTCTAGAAAAGTGGTGATGATTGTACAATATTGTGAATGTACTAAATGCCATTGAATTGTGCACTTTAGGATGATTTAAATGGCCAATTCATATGAACTTTACCTTAAAAAAATCAGAATTAACATACTACCTTTGACTGCAAGAAATTAAGAATATGGTATTGCTATTAACTTTTCACCTTTCTGTTTTCTCTACATCCTGTGAAGCTCTTTGAGGTCAGGGGATATGCCTTACATCTCCTAGGCCTCTGGTACTTAGCTAAGTAATCCTACTGAAACCTCCCCACAAAAAATTCCAATCAGCCTTTCAATCATCTCAAATAGCAAATATTGTTTTATGGAATGAGTTTGTAACATTATGTCAATTTCTTACATAACCTGCCTTACTTTACTATTGAGTCAGATATGATTATCTTGAGACCTAAATGAAGCTAGATAAAACTCCTAGAGGGGGGAAAAATAGTTAATCATGTGCCCCAGTGGCATCTAGCATAATGCTGTGCTCAAGCAGATTCTCACTGAATATTCATCTAGGGGGCGAGAGGTGAATATCCTGGAATTCTCCAGGAACTGGGAAGAGATATTCCCATACAAGGACAGAATGTTCAACCTATCTGTAAGGCCAGTAACACTTTATGTTTGTAGATCTTTGCCCTGTGAATTCATCAAGACCATGCTCAAGTGTGGCCCCTAGGCATCCCATTAACCCCAGGCAGTTTAACACTTACTCCTTAACCAAAGAAATTGGTTTGCCAAAGCTCAGCCCTGTGTATCAGAAGACTCTCAGACAGGAGGACGAAAGTGAGTCTATTGTTTTAATATATACCTTCATCTCACTAATGGCCTTTAATATTCTTAAGAAATCATGTCTCTCAATGGAAAGATATTAACAAAAAAAAAAATTACTAATTTTAACGAGAAAAGATTTCACCCCAGCCCAAGTCATTCAATTTCACTGGTAGAACATATTCTTGAAGAATGAAAGTAAGTTTATATAAGTAATCAAAATTTAGAAGTTATATATTAAATATATTGAAGTGCATTATAGTGAGGTTTTTGTTTGTTTGTTTGTTTGTTTACCACTTGCTTCAGTTTTCCAAACTTTTAGAAGTTCATGTAGTGGCAGTAACTAGATATTGTGGTGATAATCATTTTGTACTGTTCATACACCTGAACTCAAATAATATTGTGTGTCAACTATACTTCAATTTTTAAAAGGGAAGTAAAATTTTTAGAAATTTCAAGAAAAAATTTGAGGAGTTCATGACTATGTTTAACTCAATTGCTTAAAAATAAAAAAGACAAATGTCATAGCAAAACGTAATTTTAGAGCAAAGTAAAATCTGAATTAAGAACTTCAGGGCATTTGGAAATAAAAGCACACATGTAATAGTCTTGCAAGATTTTCTCCATCCCGCTTCTTGACCCATGTATACAGTACTGTGCTGGTAGATGTTTAACAACCGGCCCTCCAGAAAAAAACTATACACATACATAAGTTTATTATGAATTTTAAAGATACAAAGTCTGCTTAGCACACAATTTACACATAACAATAAAATACTCTACACTTCTTATTGTAATTTCCATAGAACCAACTGATTCTCAAGGAGGGGATTAATTGAATTTTGCTTAACTCTACTGTCTATAGCTGACATATGAGTGCAACTGATAAATGAGAGTAAGGACAACATAAATGCTGGTTGGTATTTTCACTTAGGTTCATATCAATGAGTAAGACAAAAGTGAAGTGATAAAGATGCAGGTCAAAACTTTCCATGACTGCTGGTGGCGCACTCCCTTGCTGAACTGAATAACAGGTTTTGAATACCAGAGATTCAATCATTCTGTCCCATTCTGATGTAATAGCAACTATGCATAATGTGATGTTTCCACGTTACAGATGCAACAGATGTAAATGACCTCAATAGCATAAATAAAAACAAGATACAGTAAAACAATGAGGAAGTGATAACTTTGGGGTATTTATTACTTTGGTTTTGGTATACTTATTTATTTATTTATTTAAAGATTTATTTATTTAATTTTAGAAAGAGAGTGAGGGAGAGAGAGAGAGAGAAGTGCAAGCAGGTGGAGGGCTGGAGGAAAGAGAAATGGAGAACCAGACTCCCCGCTGAGCATGGAGCCCAATGCAGGGATGGATTTCACTACTCTGAAATCATGACCTTAGCCAAAATCAAGAGTCTGGTGCTTAACTGACTGAGCCACCCAGGTGTCCCTGTATACTTTTTAAATTGTAAGTTTATGCAATTTAATTTTTAATAATGGCTTTATTTACTAACTGGCTAGCAAAACTCTTGAAAATCAATTCAGTGAAAGGTATTCCAGGCTGACTATGGAAAATAAAATGTTTTAGGTTCCTACAAGCATGGTACACAATTTAAATTTTTTTTTTAAAGATTTTATTTATTTATTTCACAGACAGAGATCACAAGTAGGCAAGAGAGGCAGGCAGGGAGAGAGAGGAGGAAGCAGGCTCTCCGTGGAGCAGAGAACCTGATGTGGGGCTCGATCCCAGGACCCTGGGATCATGACCTGAGCCGAAAGCAGAGGCTTTAACCCACTGAGCCACCCAGGCGCCCCGACACAATTTAAATTTTTCTTAGGATACTCTCTGACTAGACATTATCATTAACAATACTAAAAAAAAAAAAAACAACAAAAAAAAAACAACTTATCAGAATTGAATGATTAGTTTTTTTCTTTCTTTTATAGCACATTTGTGGAGTATGTTTTTGGTTGGGGGGAAAAAAAACTAACTTATTCAAACAGCAGAACTTTTCAAAAGCCAGTTAATATCAGATGATGCCATAAAATTAAAAAAGAGGAGTTTTCATCTTTAGAAATTCATTCTCTTACATGTTCTTGAACTATCTCTGCTTCATAGAACAGACCCTGAGTCGATTAAGAGTTGAAAGGCAATCATATCAGAGAACCTAATAAAAAACAGTCTAAAATGTCTCCCTCCCGTGCGGGGCGTGGTGGTGGTGGAAAATATTACTATTGCATTTTTACATGGTCTACTTAGCTGACCAGTTGCAATCCAAGGCTTCTAGCTCTTGAGGTTTTCTTTACTCTCAGAAGTTCAACAGAACTTTTCTGTTATCTTCACTCCTGAGGCTGCAGAGTAATGAGGCTGCATCAACAGGATGCTGGAAATGTTGGCCATCACGCTGATAGGAGGGTCAAGCCCTTCAACAAAAGGGAGGGAACCACACTGGTCTGCATAGTCTTATTTCCTCATGAGTGTTGATATGACTAAATTTAAAGTAAAACGTCTAGACAGTAAAACTGTTTTACAGAATTCCATGGATTTCTCTCAGTAATGACTTAGAGGTTCTTTCTGGCTGGAACAAAACCATGGAAAAAAAAAAAAAAAAAGAAGAACATACAACACATGTTCCTTCTCAGTGCTGTGTCCTGTGGGGTGCTGGTGCTGGGCAGGATGGGGTTGTTGGCAAAGCGATAGTATTGTATTTCAACTTAGTTTCGCTTTTCCCAAAAGCCAAAATTGAGAAAAGATCCTTGGTGCAGATAATTTGCATGAGGAGTGCTCCAGCAATCAGGGTGACAAGTGAAAGAGTCAGAGGGGAAGGAAAAAAGCCCACTAAAGAATGTATTATTGACCTGATTACCACTAAGGACAACTGGGACTTAATTTTATTGGGGAATCCTTTGACGAGCCATATAGAATGCCCTTCAGATTTATCCTCCAAAAGCCATGAATCTGGGGATTTGTCCTCTGCCCCCATCCCCCATTGGTTGAGGGAACATTAACTTTACTACACTTCCAGTCTACGCCACTCTTGGGCTGAGTGAGCCATAGCAGCTTGAGAGCTTTGTTCCCGTCCTATCAAGGTCACTGCGCACAGGGCAGCCCCCAGGCATGGCGCTAGCCTTAGAGCAACCTATCACTGACTACTCACCCCAGCAACTGTCTGGCAAAAAGCCCGAGGATGAGAATAAAGAGGATCAGCAGAAAGGTAAGGTGAGACACTGTCAGAGCGCCTAAACATTTCTGCTACAGCTGCACCTGAAATCCAAGTTCAGCTGAGATAATTAAGCACAGGACAAAGAAACATCTGCTTTGATACGCAAGATCTTTCCCATTCATTTAACATTTACTGAGCACCGACTCCATAGCACCAACAGTAACTGGGATTGTAATTGGACACAAGTATTAGTCACCACTCGGTTTCTGCTGTTTGGGAACTCATGTTCTAGCCAGGTCTGGCCCTGGAGCTGGTATATCAGAGCAGTCAGAGAAGTCTTACACCCTTGCCATTGCCCAATATCTGTTGCCAGGAAAGGACGGCTGGGGCCTTCGTCCCAGGGGTGGGACCATCTGATGAATCTCTTCCATTGTTTGTTAGAGTCTCAAAGAAATTGTGACCAACAAGTTTGTCCACTTAAGCATTCACTCAGCAACAGTTTTTGAGTTTATTTTCCATGCCAGGCATGGTGCAAAAAATCAGAATTATGCACTTGACTAAGCTACATAGCCTGCTCCAGGAGAAATATCTACCAAGTGCAACATACTCTTCTTTTTTATATATATATATTTTTTTTTTATTTTTTTATAAACATATAATGTATTTTTATCCCCAGGGGTACATGTCTGTGAATCGCCAGGTTTACACACTTCACAGCACTAACCATAACACATTCCCTCCCCAATGTCCATTACCCCACCCCCCTCTCCCGATCCCCCTCCCCACAGGAACCCTCAGTTTGTTTTGTGAGATTAAGAGTCACTTATGGTTTGTCTCCCTCCCGATCCTATCTTGTTTCTTTTCTTCTTTTCCTACCCCCCCAACCCCCCATGTTGCATCTCCACTTCCTCATATCAGGGAGATCCTATTATACTTGTCTTTCTCTGATTGACTTATTTCACTAAGCATGATACCCTCTAGTTCCATCCGTGTAGTTGCAAATGGCAAGATTTCATTTCTTTTGATGGCTGCATAGTATTCCATTGTGTATATATACCACATCTTCTCTATCCATTCATTTGTTGATGGACATCTAGATTCTTTCCATAGTTGGGCTATTGTAGACATTGCTGCTATAAACATTTGGGTGCACGTGCCCCTTCGGATCACTACGTTTGTATCTTTAGGGTAAATACCCAGTAGTGCAATTGCTGGGTCATAGGGTAGTTCTATTTTCAACTTTTTGAGGAACCTCCACGCTGTTTTCCACAGCGGTTGCACCAGCTTGCATTCCCACCAACAGTGTAGGAGGGTTCCCCTTTCTCCGTATCCTTGCCAGCATCTGTCATTTCCTGACTTGTTAATTTTAGCCATTCTGACTGGTGTGAGGTGATATCTTATTGTGGTTTTGATTTGTATTTCCCTGATGCCGAGTGATGTGGAGCACTTTTTCATGTGTCTGTTGGCCATCTGGATGTCTTCTTTGCAGAAATGTCTGTTCATGTCCTCTTCCCATTTCTTGATTGGGTTATTTGTTCTTTGGGTGTTGAGTTTGATAAGTTCTTTATAGATTTTGGACACTAGCCCTTTATCTGATATGTCGTTTGCAA